>JAGFPH010006294.1:50852-81513 GCA_018207615.1 Philaenus spumarius
AGAGGAGGCCACAAATGGACATTTCAACGCATGTTGTTGCAATGGACTAATTATTATGCCACAGCCACAAATAAATGACGAACTAAAAGAATTAATGCTGCATGATTCAAATTTCATAAAAAACATAAGGCAATATAACAGTGTAATGGGTTTCGCGTCTTTTTCTGCTACACAGAAAGATATTCCAGGAAACGGACCTTATTGTTTCAAAGTTCAAGGACAAATTCATCGATATATTTCTGACTTATTACCCCTAAATGGTGATTACCTTCATACGGTCAATTGTATTTCATTGACACGTCAGTAGCAACTGATATACGGCTGCAACGGAATGAAAATAAGAATTTAAAACAAGATACACTAACTAAGTTAACAAACATATTATCTATTAACCCTTACGCTCAAACCTACAAAAAAGCAGCTGATATAATTCAGCACCAGGAACAAAATCGCAGCCTAGAAATTCGTTTTATCTACAATATTCCAATGGATATGAGAAGATTCAATAAACCTAGCGCTGATGAAATAGCTGCAGTTTTCAGTTCCACTGAGGGAGAGCCACCACAAAACCGTCACGTCGTAGTTCACCACCGACAAGGTGGACCCACACTGTTATCGGTTATGAGCCCTCACTGCGACCCAATGGTATATCCCCTTTTATTTCCTTTTGGAGAACCTGGATGGGATCCAAAATTTATTCACAATGGCAAAAGAAGACAAAGACATCGGGAAAGGCTAACAATGTTACAGTTTGCGTGTTACAGATTAAAGATCCGTGAGGGGTTCTCACATATTCATGCCTCAAAAAAACTATTTCAACAGTTTGTTGTAGACATGTACACACGAGTTGAAGGCGAGCGATTAAACTACATAAGAAACCATCAGTCAGAACTGCGAGTCGAGCATTACAAGGGTCTCCAAGATTTTGTATTGAATAGAGCTCAACTTAATAATCTTACTGCAGGTAAAATTGTTGTGCTACCATCTTCATTTGAAGGTAGCCCACGGAACATGATTCAAAGGTATCAAGACGCCATGACAATCGTTCAAAAGTTTGGTAAGCCGGATATTTTTTTGACAATTACCTGTAATCCTAATTGGCCAGAGATACTTTTGTCTCTTAATGCAAACGAAACCCCAACAGATCGTCCTAACATTGTTTCTGTGGTATTTAGAGGAAAACTAAATGAAATAAAAAAAAATGTATTGAAAAATAATGTTTTCGGAATGGTAAATGCATATGTTTATGTAATAGAATTCCAAAAACGTGACCTGCCACATTGCCATATGCTATTGATTCTTGATGAAGGATCAAAGTTCCGAGAACCAGCTCAAATTGACCAATGCGTCTGTGCCGAACTACCAGATCCACAAGAATTTCTTACACATCATAATATTGTCGTAAGGAATGTGATACACGGACCATGTTGTCAACGCAATAATAAATCTCCTTGCATGAAAAACAATTGTTGCACTAAGAAATACCCAAAATAGTTTCTAGAGGAAACTATAGGAAATAACAATGGATACCCTAACTATCGCCGAGGAAATAATGGAATAGTTGCAAGAAAAGGTATCCACCAATTTGATAATAGAGATGTTGTCCCTTATAATAATTATATAATATTTAAGTTTAATGCGCACATTAATGTAGAAATTTGTTCCACAGTTCGTTCTGTAAAGTATTTATTTAAGTATGTATATAAAGGTTATGATTCTGCATGCATAGAATTTGTAAGTAATGTTAATCGACCTAACAATGCAATAGTCTACGATGAAACTAAAAACTTTTCAAATATGCGATATGTAAGTTCTCATGAGAGCATTTGGCGCCTCCATTCTAATAAGATGCATGAACAATCTCATGTAATTATTCGATTGGCAGTTCATGAAGAGGGACATCATAACGTATATTTCAAACAAGGAAATGAACAGGCTGCACTCAATTCATCTCAAGAAAAGCAGACAACTCTCACAGCATGGTTTGATTTAAACAACCGCGAACCAACTGCCCGCCAGTATTTATACAATGAAATTCCGCAACATTATCGGTTTGCAGTTAATGCGTGGATTCCTCGACAGAGAGGGGGTGGTAAAGTTATAGGAAGGATATATAATGTGGCACCTAATGATTCAAATAGGTTTTATTTACGCATATTATTACTTCAAGTTAAGGGTGTTACATCGTTTGAGGGTTTACGGCACTACAATGGTACAACATATGATACTTTTAAAGAGGCAGTTTTATCACGTGGACTCCTTAAAAACAATCAAGAATGGCACCGTTGCTTGGAGGATTTACAGAATATACAAATGCCACATCAGCTCAGACAATTATTTGCATTCATTTGCTGTTTCTGTGAACCAACGTCACCTTTAACATTATAGACTACCTTCAAAAAGAAACTAACCGAAGATATGAATGACATTGATCCTCATGAAGCAGAAATGGCATCATTAAGACAAATCCAGAATATTCTGAGAGAAAATGGATTCAACTGTGCTACTCTCGGCCTACCAGTTCCACCTGATGTCGCGATTGAAAACCCCACATACAATCTGCAGGAACAAGCTGCTTTGGGCGTAGACATGTATAATAAGCTTAATTTTGAAGAAAAGATGGTCGTTGATCGAATCTTAAATGCAATATCAGGGGATACGGAAGAGAAACTATTCTTTTTAGAAGCTGCTGGGGGATGTGGAAAGACTTTCATATACTCATGTATTTTGAAAATAATACGAGGTCGAGGTCAAATTGCCTTAGCAGATGCTTGGTCTGGGATAGCAGCATTGCTTTTAGACGGAGGCACTACACTACACCGTTTATTTAGCCTTCCTGTACCCGTACTACCCTCATCGGTCTCATCAATCAAGGCTAATTCCGATAAAGCTACTATTCTCAGAGAAGCTTCTATAATTATGATAGAGAGTCTTCAATGGTACCTGCTGCAGCTGTTGATTGTATAGACCGTCTACTAAAAGATGTAATGAACTTTTTGGACCCAGTATATGGACAAATGCACATGGGCGGTAAAGTAGTCCTTTTTGGTGGTGATTTTAGGCAGGTTTTGCCTGTGGTACCGTTGTCTGGCAGAATACCAATAATTGAATCTTGCATTCAAAGAAGCAGAGTTTGGAAATACATTACACTCATCCATTTGAAAAAAAATATGCGCGCAAATGATGGTGAAAGATTATTTTCTAATTGGCTTCTTCAAATAGGCAATGGGACATTAATAAGTGACAGAGGATCAGATTCTATTAACATTAATGAAGATTATATAATTTCAGAGGATTTACTGATCAGGCATGTCTTTGGCGACTCAATAAATGAGGAGATTGCTAGACAATATTTCAATCATGTAATAGTCTGTCCTTTGAATGAAAACTGCGATAGAATTAACAATGATGTTTTAAATTTAATTGAAGGTGATTTCAAAGAGTATTGCAGTGTGGATGAAGGGGTATCAGACGACCCAAACGAGAAATTAAACATCCCAGTTGAGTATATAAATTCTATAACTCCTTCAGGAATGCCACCTCATATACTAAAGTTAAAATGGGGTACAATTGTTATGCTAATAAGGAACATGAATATGGGTTCCGGTTTAGTAAATGGAGTACGAATGTTGGTGTTGGAAATGTATGACAAATGTCTAAAACTAGAAATAATATCAGGGTTTGGAAAAGGTACTGTAATTTTCTTACCAAGGATAAAAATCATTTCAACAGACCCTACCATGCCTTTCCATATGACAAGAATACAATTTCCAATACGGATATCATTTGCTGTAACAATTAATAAAGCTTAGGGTCAAACCTTTGACAAAATCGGCATTTACTTACCGTCACCAGTTTTCACACACGGCCAGCTTTATGTGGCCTTTAGCCGAGTAAAAACACCTCAAGATGTAAAAATAGTCATCAAAAAGACTAGTGAACAGGGAAAAGATAACAACTGTAGATATTACACAGAGAATATTGTTTTCAAAGATGTTTTGCTGTAATACTTTGTTTTAATAAGTAAAGTTTTCAAAATGACTACATAGTTTATTTCGCGTTATGTATCAGTAACTGAACATAAATTAGGGGCTTTAGCCCCTACAAGCCACTAGTTTCTTTATAAAGATGCAATGCAGCATGCCAGCTGTCTGGTATATAATTTGAACTATGACTTATGCCTTAATGCATTTAATTAGTTTTATACTTTAGTTAGTTACTGTTTTAAATTAATATTAGATTTGCGTTAAGATAATTTTAGTTCTAGTAATTTTAGTACTAGATACAAACTTACACATTCCAATAACTTAGTTAAATTTACAATTACAATGAAAATTTAATATTTAATTCTATATATGAATAATGTTATAGATTTTAAGACCATATTTCACCAACAGGGACTTTCGATTGTCTTAAACTATTTATTTTTAAATCAACGTAATGAAATATCCTGTATTACTGTCATATCACTTTCAAATCTAACCTCACAGCATTTATTGTACATATTTTAAACTATTTCATTAAGAATAATGCAATCTATTTATATTGTATGCCTAACATTATTCTAAGTTAATATTTTGTTTACATCTTAGTTTTATTATAACACTTAATAATAAATAATGAAAGAGCTTATTAAAAACATATTAATTTACTAATACTATAAGAGGTTTTATATTATTATATTAAAACTATTTTAAGCTGCTCTTATATTCTTAAAATCCGTATGTGTGCAGATTTTACTTTAATATATTCTCATATGAGATATTTTAGTACATTTTAATTGAAAAAGAGTCCATGTTTTATAAATATAAGTGACAAACTTGACATAGCAAAATAAGGAATAAGATACCAAATGATAATTATTGTTAGTAATTTCTCTACCTAAACAACATAAATGGAATTACATTTATGTTATGAAAATATAAAAATGTACTGAATCTTGAAGTACAACAAGTATTTGTTTTCTCAAATTAAAATGAATCAAATACTAAAAATCTTTTTGTTTATGTGCGGAACAAAAATGTTGTAATATCTTATTCTAATAAATCAGGTTAATAGGCTATATACATCTTCGCCTTTAAGTAAAATCGTAGTTCTTTTCTAGAGATAGCAACTTATAATACAATATTTATGGAAATATCTTAAACACGTATTGATTGAATTCCATTAATTGTGTACTTGTCAAGATAATACAACATCCTTTCAAGGTAATTTCATGTTAAAATAAATTTTAAAAAAACATATAAAATAGAGAAATTATAAATCAACATGTTAAACTAAAACTTACTGGTAGATTGTAAGAAATGTACACAGGTGCTAATAAATGATTGGATCTGAAACGAATTTAAGCTTTAAACAATCATTTGTTTCTTGCTTGGCCAATTCCTGGTGCATTAAAAGGATGGAAGAAACAACAGTGGTCTTTGCAACAAGTGACCATAGGCGTAACCAGGGGGGGGTTGTTTACAATAAAATGCTCTCTTAAGAGTAAGCTGTTTTCAACACCTATGCAAATGTCAAGCTACGATAAATTATCAATATATTGCTGACTTTATCTTTGGTCGAATTTAGTAGAGCATATACATTTGTCGATAAAATAAACGATTGGTTTATTTACCACTGACGGTAGCTGTGCAGCCACTCGCTGCCACTACAATCGTCAGATTTTCCACCGTCTCCACCGAAACGCAAATATCCAAATTTTAGTATTTTTTCGTAGAATATTATCCTTCAGCCGCTTGTGTAGTTCGTCAAATAAAGACAAAGACATTCTTAAATAATTAAAAAATTTCTTCTAGTTCCTCATATCAGGAAACTGTGTAGAATGCTAAAAATCTTCTTTTCTTTTATTTATTTATTGGATGAACATAAATAAGTATATTTTTTGCTTCCTTTTCTATCGGCGACGGAATAACAATAAAGAGAGAGTTGCACTCTGTTTAAATCAATAAAACATTTAACCCTTAGTTAGTCGCTAGGTTGGGATTTACCCGCTTTCTCAGAAAAACTGAAATAAAGCTGTAACTGTTCAATGTTGACGTTGACAAACAATGATCCAGCTATTTTTCTTCTGACCTTTTTCGAGCAGTTAGATGCCACCCTTGCTTAATTTTAACGAATCATCAGTCTGTGATAAACTGCGGAAGTGAACGGTCCCATCAGTGCAGGTATCTTGCCGCTAGCGCGCTTTTGTGCTGTGAGAACTTTGAGGGTTTCCCCATTAGCGACCCAAAATTAAGTGTAAGTTTTTCGTAATTTCTTGTTATTGTTTATGTTAGTGCGACTTATCACAACTTCTCTCTGTGTTGCCAACATTGTTCAGCTGCGATTTTTTAATTTTCCAAATGGTACATTCTCTACGTAGCTAGACCTATAACATTCATTAGCTTTTCCATTTTGTACTTGTTACTATCAAATTTCCATAGGAAAAATGAGCCATGCAGTGACCCTTATGGTGAGACCTAAGGTCAGGAGTGGCAAATGAGCACCGATCCTGGTCCTCAGAACACGTTTTGGGGTGTCAAGCACGTTTTTTTGACCGGAAGTAACTATTTTTTTAAACATTTGTAGAGTATTGTATAAAAATAAATGTAGGATATTATTCTGCACATTTTGGTTTTTTATACAACCTTATAGCTAGCTTGGTTCCCCAAAATCGATCAAAACGTAAAATACCATAAATGTACCCGGTTCAAATCCACGTGGGGGGGGGGGGGTGGCGGGTTTTACCATGGGCCCAATAGCCAAGTTTTGAACTCTATCAGTTTTGAATCAAAATTGAACCCTACCAAATTTTAAATGCTGCCAAATAACGACAGAAATTCTGGAAAATGAATGTGCGGGGATTTTGCCGCTAGCGTCTACTGACGTTAGTCCTAGGGGTGCGCCTAACTAAGGTTTAAAAGAAATAATATATTGCATAACATACTTCGTGATTGATGAACTAGATACTTCAGTTTAATAAATCTAGATGAGCTTTTAGACGGCGTTGAACATTTTACCGCTCTGTGTGCACACGTTAAACAAATTTTAAGAGCGGCGACAAAAAAACGCCGTGTGGGTTATAGAGGCAATGCACGGAAAGATTTGGCGGGGGGGGGGGGGTGAGTCATGGTTGCTGTTCTAAATTATTTTAAAATAGGCCTGAATCAAATTAGAAGTGGAGAATTATACATACCCATATCATTTTAAAGTACTTTTGGGAAGCTTAAAACATGTTATTTAAAAAAGAATTTTATAACATATAACCATATATATATATATATAACTTTTACGCCACTTGTAGCGAAAAAAACGCATTAAGTGTAACTTACTTATCTTATCACATTAATGAAAATAAAATTATACTTTTTAACTTTATTTGCTTTTAAATGTGATTGTCTGTGATTCTGTAAGAGTTCAATCCATTAATTTCTGATCCTTTCAGATACACCAAGACTCTATGTGGGTTACTGACAACAGGATTTCGAGTCCCAATGAATGTGACGAAGCAACTTAAAGCGAGACACATTTTAAAGATGACAGTGTTTAAAAGACATTTTTATTTTATTTTTTTTTTTTTGGTGTCCAAGTAACTAATTGTATATTAATTAAAGCGTAATTAAAAATTACCTTAATTTGCCCCGTCTTGTGACTTCTGTTGTATTGTAATCAATACGCGTTTCGGAGCCGAAACTCCATCCTCATTTATTATCTCGTTAAAGGTCGTCAAAACATTAAAAACACATAAAACATTACACACACACACACACTACACACGCGTTTGTGTAGGGTTTTATGTGTTTTTAACGTGAATGTTTTAACGTTTTTAATGTTTTGACGACCTTTAAGGAGGTAATAAATGAGGATGGAGTTTCTGCTCCGAAACGGGTATTGATTACAATACAAAAGAAGTCACAAGACGGAGCAAATTAAGGTAATTTATAATTACACTTTAATTGATATTTAAAAGACAACTGGAGAGTGAATTTAGCAAACTCTGTTCAGGATAGAGCAAGGGAAAACCATTAGCTATAAAATGTATCTTATGTCAGGATAGACCTACGGAAATATTGGGTGTATTTTATGACGATGGGAAAATTAGATATTTAGTTTAAATATTTTACTGGAAATATCTCCCTGCATAATTAAAGCTAGGAATCTATTACAGATGCCTGCTCGAAACCTCATCAGTTACATTTGAAGTGTTACAATGTTATCTTTTTTGATTCTTTATATTTAATATAATGTTGCAACATATAAAGAATGGTTCTCATTTATAATAAGTTCCATAATAAGTTTATGGCATTCTTTAAAAAAGTGGAGGATGTTTTAAAATTTAACTATACACCTTATTATATTTACCTAGAGGAACGGTTTAGTAAATGCTTGAAGGATCTGGCAATGGCTATACAAAGTAATTTGTTATTATAATCTATAAAGGCTTCTTCAAGTCTAAAATTTACAGAAAATACTTGTCATAAAAAACTTAAATAATTGTTTATATTTTAGGGGTCATCATCGGGAGTAACTGTTGGCATTGTAAGTTTTTAATTATTTCTTTTTTACAAAAAGTTAAAAAAAATTAGCAAATTCGAATTTGTTGCATTGAATAAAAGTTATCATAAAACTTACAAAAATTAGATTCCTATTTATTAAGAAATGTTTAAGGTCTAAATTAAATAACTGTAATTAACGATTCAATTCATTTAAAAAATGAAGTTATTAAATATCTATTTTGTCGTGCACATTATTTAGACTGCACATTTGGAAAATCACTTTTTGACCAGGCAGGACTACAGAAATGGTTAATTGTATACTATTTCCCCCCACATTCTAACTGATGTCATGCAAAGAGATACGAACTATATACATTGTATTGTTTCAGACCGGCTATTTGAGGCCCGAAGAAGCTATTATAGGTAAGATAGCCATATTATCTTACCGCCGAGTGTCTTATCAGTAATCGGGCCGACGAGCGTTTGGCGTTTGTGAGTTGTCAGTCAGCAATGGCTTGTAGCACATCAACTACTGTAGGTTGTGACGGTTTTGAGATAACGTTGCGCGATTTTATTGTTTATGAAGTAACAATGATACTTGGAAACTATTTCTGATCGTCCATAATGTTTTGAAAATTGCAAATAAGTGTCCAGAATGTGGTACTAACATGTGGCGAAGACGATTTTTAAGGTTATCATACTAGAGCGAGGGTTCATCAACGTACATTATAATAAGATTTATTTAGAAAGTGGAGTGGAAATAGTATACGATTACCAAGAAATTGTGTGTGTACAATATTTAGTGTTCCCTTTTATCAATATTGCATACCTACAAGACAATCTGTGATTAAGAAGAATAAAACAGTGTATATTATTATCTTACGTTATGGAGTTATTATAATAATTCGTGTAACAGGATTACACGTTATAACATTTAAATATTATGTTTGCTTCGGTATTCTTTAAAGTATGAAAACATAAAGATTTAACTTTATCAATCTATAAAAATAATTTGTTGATATAAAGCACATTATTATTTAGTAGGCCTAATCTACTTTTGCAATTATACTTAAAGCTACTTAAACACCTATTCGCTTTTTGCTTTATTGTTTTTTAATTTTTATTGAAATTTTAAAATTTAATATTTAATAGATCTAACTATAGACTACAAACATCTGTGTGTCAAACATAGTAATAAATCATTAATATACTTCAGAACCTACTTAAAATTTTTAGATTTTTTAGGCTAAATGTTGTAGATCTTTTAAGTTAAATTTTAATTAAAATATGGCAAAATATTAAAATAATAGTAAACAATTATTATAATTTTTAAAGTAGTACTTTTTACAAAAAAATATATTTATTATCCGTTCAAGTAAGTATTTATTTTAAACGCAATAAATAAATAAGAAGCTAAGTTCATTATTGATATATATTAAGTTTAAACGATAACAAAACATATTTCACATTATAATTACATATTAATATAAACTATATTTTTCATAATATATCGCATGAATAAAAACGATTACGTATGGCCAAGGTTCATACAAAGTGTATTTAAATAAACTATTTAAAAATACTTGCGAAAAAACAAAAATTATTGAAAAACAACAAAATAAACAAACTAAATAATAACAACAAAACACACATGAGTTATACGTTGTACAACCTCAGAATAGGGAGTGTAACAAGATAAACCCTAAACTTGACACTATAAAACGGTTAAAGTGATGTTGGGTCAACTAGGATTATAGGATTGTGTGGATTTATCACCGAAGATTATTTCTATTGCTGGCTGAAATAATGCTAACTCTACTGACAACAAATGTATTGGTTCAAGAAATAACAATATAACCACATATAAATTAAAATGTAAAAATTAGAATTCGGGTTATACAATATTTGTGTAAAATTTTCAAATATATTACAGTTATCTAAAGTCATTATGCATTTATATTTTTCATAATAAGAAATTATTTTTTATTGGCTTGAAAATGAAAACATGATTGTAGATGTACATTTGTACAATCACCTAAGATGAAATTAATCAACTTTTTCGTAAATAAATTTATGTATTTTTTTTATTTTTTTTACATATAACTATTTTATGAAATAATTATTATATATTTAGGAGCACACTCGCTTATATAATAACCTAATATTTATATTCCTCTAATAACGAGTAAACACTTTATACTTTTTAAATTTAATATACCTAACCATTTAATAAAAATATCATTCGTTAAATAAGCCTTTCATTAATTTTAGTGATAAACCAAACGTTAGTTTAATACAGTCAAGTTCCTCACAACCATTTCCAAAAACCAATTTCAGGAAGCTACTTTAAAAAGTAAAACTTTACAATATGACAATCTCTTGCGTAACCATCTTAGTTTTTTAATCAGAGAAAATTACAAATAACAATATGAATGTTTTATATGTAATTGCATATTGCTATAAAAGTATTATATTTCTGCTATCCATTTAGGAAGTTATATTTGTATATTTTGTTTCTAAATAGAATTAACTGAAATAAGTCAATGTTAATTGTTTCAGTAAGCGTAAACAGACATGACAATTGGTAGATTGGATTCAAGTAGGCCTAATCAAAAGTACTTCTTTGCTTAGCATAGCAATCAGAGAAATCAGGTTTTGGGCCAGCTGTTTCAAGAAGTGAGAGTTTTGTTCATATTGGTTTTGGAGGTCTAGTTACTCGCTGTGTATTACGATTGAATAACTGCGCGCATTCTAACTATATGCAAATTATAGATTGCACGTTGTCAAACAGTTGTAATGTTTTTTTATATTATAATTCGAACTATTATTAATGATCATATCTAATATCGTAAAGAATCTGTTCAATCTGCTCAGTGACCACGCATACCGTCATCATACTATCCGAAGTTACGTTGCTACCAATATCTGGTTAGACTATAGTTTTGTAGGTTTGAGGTTCAGACAAGAAGAACATTTTATTTTTAATAAAATTTTCTATGTTATTGTTGAAATGTAAGTCATTTATTTGGTTTAAATTAAAAAAGGTAATGTTAATTTGAATCATTTGTAAAGGAGCTCCTCTATTAACTACATATTTAGTTTTATTAAAGTTGTGTGTTGTAATTAATTTAAATTTCTTTGGAATATATACATTTGTGAATACATCATTGATTCAAGGCTAATCAATTCCTTCCATTATTCCTAGTGACGTGGTTAGGGTGCTAAGCTCACTAATTACATTTTTTTTAACTTTCTATTGCTTCCACTGCTTTGACTTAGCATCTTAATTTGCGTTGTTCACACGCCTAACATTAATAATGGTAAATCAGTCTTTGCACTCCCCCATTTTCAGCATATACAATTAAGTAATAATATATGATAGATATAAAATGAACTATACCAATGTAATGAAACAAATATAATTTCAGTTTTGTGCACATTCGCTTATTACACATCATTGAAGCAGCCTTAATCATTTTGTTAACATATTACTTTGTTAAAGTTGATTTGTCGTACTTGATTATGAGATATTTATAATGAAAATATTATGTAGATTTATGTAATTTATACTAAGATTCTTTATAACTTTTTGATTTTCAAAATTATACATCCTAAATTATAAAAATTAAACTGTTCACAAGTTATACTAATTGTACAGAAATATAAAATTGTCTAGCACTAACAATGAAAAAAAATGCATTTATTAAGTTTATATAACAAAATTTAAATCTATAACATACTGTCGTAACTTTCCTAGCTAGATGAAACAAATATTATTACCACATTAGATATTTAGTAAACTATATCAAAAATATATTAAATTATAATTTATAGTTTATTATCTTTATCTATTATAGTTAGTAGAAAACTAAATAAAAAATCGCATTAGGATGTCAGTATAATACTCTATTCTAATCTGATTTTAAAAGTTTAAGTAAGTATTAACTTTGTTTTGGTCATTTATGTTTTTAATGTAACAGAATTGTATCAAGGAATTCATATATGAAGATATAAATTAATATATTTCGAAATAAACAGTTATTTGTGACCGTATATAAATTATCATATTGTTTATTTAAGTAAGAGAGAAATTTTATTTTATTCAATGAAATGTAACAACATTTTATTGAATTTTACCTAACTCACCGATCTTAGGTTATTTCAATGTTGTAGGCTACTCTTACATAGATTTTCTATTAATATAGAAACTTACTCTACTAACCTTTAAAACAAACCATGCGCTTTTAAATTGTTTGCCCATACACTTCGTAGTGTCTAGAAACTAATATATATGTTACGTTTAAAGTTAGATTACTGGTTAAATCTAGAACTAGGCCTATCCGGATAAACCTAGTTTTAATCGTAAGTGTGACTTTACACGTAACATATACATTGCATTTATTTAAGAAAATTTAAGGTACGAGTTTACTGACTGTTAATTTTACAAAAGTTATTCTTGAAAACAAATATATGAGACAAAGAAACTATTAATACAAATCTAATAGTTCAGTGATTTATCTTATTTTAAAATTAATAATAAATATGGTTAGATAAAAATGAATGAACACGAATTCTTTTTAGCATGTAACATAATTTAGTTGGATTATTTTGTAAATGTCCTAATAATTTTGTTTTAATGCACGTAAGTGTTTAATGAGTTAGATATTGCTTTAAATGTACTATCGTATATATTTCATTAAACAAAATACATTAACAAAAATCCTTTCAGAATGTAGAAAAGTTAATAGAAAATGTTTGACGACACCGAACAAAAAATATGCTTGCTGAATATTTTATAATAAAGTTATGTTATATTATTTTGGGCTATAGTTGTATCTTCCATTCGTATGTTCTATTAGTTTATTAGAATAAAACTTTATATTATTATAAGTAAAATATTTTAAAATATAAATTTTCAAATAAACAGTTACTTATACTTTATACTAAACGTTCAACTCTGTTTTTTTATTTTATTTATCATATGTAATTATAATTATCAGTGTCGTTTTAAAGTTAGATAAAGTATTTTGGAAAGACAAACTAATACAAACAAACCTTAAGGAATTAAATAATCTTTTGCTTTTGGTTTATAATATTAATTTACGTATTGTAGTATTTAAAATCTGTAAGTATAAAACTTAAAAGCTAGATATTTTCTGCTTTTAGTAGGGTTCATCCAACACAATAAAATGTATAGCTACATGTAACTTTATACTGTATAGCTTTGAAACAAAAAATGTCCATTAAAATCCATAAATACGGTAAACTTATAAAGAAATATTGTTTTTTAAACTAAACAAGCTTTATTAATAAATACGGATAAAACGATGTTCCTTTAATCTCTTTCTACCACTAAGAAACAAACTCTCTTTAATTAGAAACAAGAGAAGTACATCGGCTCAGAAAGCAATTATCAGATTGACTTGGCTGGAGCCACATCGTTTAATCTTCGACCTACCTAAACCAATTATTTTATTGCAGTTACGAACAAGAAATTATTTTGTTATATTATTACGATTTGCTACTGAAATCCACATTTACAAAATCTCTGTGAAATTGTATAGTTGTTTCCTGTAATTTTAACTCATTACACCTAATTGTTTTGTTTAAATAAAGTAACATATCATATCATTTTTTTGTATTAATATATAAATATAATATTTTATTTTTTATATCTTTAATTAAAACTCGTAAAATAAAAACAATACATATATATATGTCATTAATTTCCAGGGAAAAGATTATGTAAATTAGAATAAGGTTCGTTCTTAAAACTGGCAATTTTTACACATAGGATAAAAAAGTTAAAGTTTTACCAATAACACATACATACTTTAATGCACTTTTAGATGTACTGTAGTTTCAATATATAATTTGAATAGGCCTATGGTAAAATATTTTTTTTTAATGGATGCCAAAATAAGTAACTAAACAATTTTTGTTTATTACAAAAAATATATATATGCGTATATATTATAATGTAAACTTTTCTTAAATTTTATCTTTCTCACTATATTCCATCTTCTTGAGAATGTTATATTTTGTTAATAAACCCTAAGAAAACATTATGAAAAGCTGTTTTTCTTAAGAAGCCTAAATGGAGAAAAGCAATTTGCATATGTCACCTTAAAAGCTAAGCCCTCACCCGGAGGGAAATACCGTGTCATATCTGTACTAAGCCTTTCATAGTGCGAAAGGTTACATTCAGGTTTTTCTGGAATAATTAAATAGCTAAATTTACAATTCATCAAACGATTTGAGATAACATTTGTGTTAACATACTATCGTTATCAAATTCCAGAGTTTCTTAAAATAGGAATTTAGAAGTTTGCTGGATCAAAATAAACGATATTTTGTTACAATTGCTAATTTTGCCTTCTATTTATGTAGTCTACAGTAGTCGTACTTGACCATAAAGCGGAATAAAGGGCCTTTTTCGTATGTGTATACTCAATCGTTATTATTGTAACAACTTACGATAATGTACTATCTCTATTATGTCAACGTTGAAGTTAAGTAAAGCAGCGATTTCTTAAAAAAATAAATAAGACAGCTTTTAAAAATAATATTTTTAAACGAATTAGGAAAAGCGAATCGTCTTTTAACGAAACCACAAGATATTTATTTTACAAATTATAAATTGTCTCATAAAAAGTAATATTAATAATTGAATTGTTTCTACAACAAGTTTTACTAAAATTCAATGTTGTTATTGATTAATGCATTTATATTAAAGGTTCTTTGTCTTGAAAATAAAAAAAGTACCTAAAGTGGCTAATAAACTAGCAATGTATTATATGGAGATGCTTAAAAACATGTGAATAAAGTATTAATACATGAATAACTGTTTACTTAACTTAAAGCTCTAATCTTAATACAAATCTAATACAAGTTAAGTAAACAACACAAAAAAACATTATAAATGCTCAAA
The DNA here is from genome assembly GCA_018207615.1 of Philaenus spumarius. Taxonomy (NCBI): domain Eukaryota; kingdom Metazoa; phylum Arthropoda; class Insecta; order Hemiptera; family Aphrophoridae; genus Philaenus; species Philaenus spumarius. Next base: position 66,261 of record JAGFPH010006294.1, read on the forward strand.
TAATAGAAACAAATTATTTTAGAAACCTATGAAATATTACAACTAAATATGATGTAACGATCATAATTAAAATCATTACTAAAAATAATAGTATCAGTTTTCAAACAAATAAAGTTGTATGACTTTAACGTCTAAACAATAACACATCCTAGATTGTACGTAGTTTTAATTATTTTGTAATTATATTATGTTGAGTATATTATTTAAGTATGTATCAAATCATTAGGCCACGGTTTTGACATTTCTTTCTACACAAAAAACAATGTCTATAAAATAATGTATGTTGTTTGAAAAATATCTGAACATAAGCAATATATGTTGTGTTATTTGTAAAATACATTTTTGTGGAGTTAGGTAGGTTTAATAGAAATAAGTCAATGCAAAATTAGATGTATTTTCGAGAATATAAATATAGTGTTTTGAATTCTTCTTCTGGTTAATGGAATATATAAAGGGCTTCAGAACTAGTAAATTAAATAAATTCATACAATCAAGACAATTAATGGACTAACAAGAGAACAACTAAATTTGAAAAAAATTTATAATAAATAATTTATGTTCTATTGAAAGTTGTCGTTAAATGAATAGTTGATCGTACCACTTTAAAATTGTCCAAAATGGAAATTTGAGTCATGTAGTTCCAAGACAAAACAACTTTTACCAGTGATATGAAAAGTAAATTAAGTAAATACCGTCAACTGGATAATTCGTGCGTTGGAGAGCTTTTATTGAAAAATACTTGCAGGAGTAAGGAAATATAGGAGTCATTTTTTATAAAGAACACAGAAGGATTTTTGTCTGGGTTTTGACTAAGCACAAAGGCGAAAAGAGACCAACACACGATTATCACTTGCGAAATTATGGTATCGCCACACATTGTAAATAAGCCTCCAATCACATACCAAGTTACTTCTACTAGAAGATATATTATAATCCTACAGCTAGAGTTGTATGATTATATTAACTACAGTCATGTACACTTAACTACAGTAAGTGTACATGACAAATTCAAGTGACAGATATAATTCTTATTTTATTCGTCAGCTTTACATATTTCTTTTAGTTTAATTGATGTAATGACGTTTGTTATATTTATCTACTGACTAACACTTATTTTCATATTTGAATGAATAAGATTGTACGTATATTAATAATTTATATGGTAATTCAATATATTCGTATATTTTAGGTTTTTTTTTTAATATTTTACATTTTAAAATATTAATTTATTCCCAAAATGTTGCTTAAAAGTTGATTTACATGTAGGATACCTGTACATAATAAAAAAAATTAAAAATACAAATGAAATACGATATGCTTAAGGTTAACACGTTTTATTTTAAACTTATATCTAAATAGTATACTAATAGTATGAAGTATAAGTTATGAGCCGAAGCATTAAGTTTTACGTCAAACCGTTTTTGTAATATATCCCTAGCATTGGTCATCTTTTATTAAACATTAGCAGTTCAGATGTACATTTTGTTGTGTACTTTTTGGTAGTAGACGCTACTTTTCCTCATTAACTTTCCTTGTCCTTTTACAAAAAGTCTCGAAAAGTTTTTTTAAAATTTAGACATTCATATCAAACTAGGTTAAAATGAGGTTAAAAAATGCAATTAACTTGTAAAAAAGTAAACAAATTTAAATTTTTTTAAGAAAAACATTTACAGTTTTTTGAAAAATCTAGTAACACAGACGGTATTAATATCTGTGAATTTAAGTTAAATTACATTGAAGTAACGCATACCAGTATGCATTGTAGTATTATTGATTATGCATAAATCATATATTAATGTATATTATAAAAACAATTATTCTTGCTTATAGGTGTTAAATTTTTACTTGATATTTATACGTAAAAACACTTGGTGTAGTAATAAAAGTGTGAAAATTTTATTTGTTTTAAAAATATTTCGATGTATTAAGTTCAAAGTTTGTTTATTTTTAGAGCTACTTTAAATAATGTAAGTTATAATTAAAGAAGCTGGTTTAATATAATCATAATTTATTAATAATAATTTAGTACTAACAGTTTGAGGTAATTAAGATGTTGTCCTGCTCATTTTCAATGAATTTATGTGGTTTGACATTGTAACACATGCAGTTCTTCGAATGCGTACAGTATAGGAAACATATTAATATTATTATTATTTGTACTTTTTAAAATAAATGGTCATCACAGGGAAATATATTAATAGAGTAAATTAATTAAAGCAGACAGTTAAAAATACGCGGTGAGTCAAAACAGGATGCAAACGGAATCAGTTCTTCTCGAAATTTCTAGAAGTTTCCAGATACAACACAACGGAACGTTCCAGAACAATTCGCCGGAAGCTATTTTTAGCGACTATAAAGAGACGCATGGTTTTATCCTACTTCTTCGAAAGACTCGCAATGTAAACAGACGCAGGTTTAAGATTAAGAGTTGTTTTTTATTAAATGTATATTAATAATAGGTTAATTACCTTATATATCATCCGTCAACAATCCAAATTTTTCCTTTGTATGATTACCGGTTTCAACGGTAAACCGTCATCTTCATTATTATATAAAAAAAAATGTTTTAAATACCTTGTTTGTTACAGTTGATTTTTGACTGGGCTAAAAAGGCATAACCCGTACAGCATATATTAGTATTTTCTCTTAAAACATCACAACATTTACTAAATCGCTTTATTGATAAACTTTTACATACATAATATACACATATGATGTATAATAATATACATTATATTATAGTAATGATGCCAATAAGAAACATTGAGTTTAAACTCTATGTTCCAATGTTCCATTCAAAAGCTAGACTTCACTTCTGCACCAGCTGTTAACACGTCACGGTAACCTTGATCCTAAATGCCTTCAGTCTTTATTAGTTTCAGTCCCACGTCTGTCTAGCTCCGGTTCCTATGATGGATGAGCCATGGTCGAGTTGATTACCATGAGGTCGTTTTGGGTGTCAATTGTAAGTTTCAACATCTCCATCAGTCAAACACTCATTGGGTGTCGCATGGACACGTTATTTCCAATCCGTTTAATTTGATTTTGGAATAAGTCGTTAATCCTCAGTCAAGGTCGGGCGAGGAAGAAGTCTCAATAATAATTATTATTATTATTAAGATTAATATTATCTTCATTATTATTCGTACTCTAGACGTACAGAATGGACGATCGCCCGAATTACATGTTCGACCTGCGCGGCAATAATAAACATTCTCGTTGACCAGCATAACGATTCGCTGTACTATAATGTACCTTATATGCCTTAGTGTGTCGGTTTTTGTAATAATTCTCATCTGTTTATTTGTTTCGTGTTTGTAATCTTAATATATATGTGACAAATCTTTTAAATGTGCCAAATGTGTAAAGAAGACGAAGACAGAACATTCGGAAAGTAAGGAACAATAATAAGGATCTGAAGATGACGGTTTACCGTTGAAACCGGTAATCCTACAAAGGAAAAATTTGGATTGTTGACGGATGATATATAAGGTAATTAACCTATTATTAATATAAATCAAATATACAATTCAGGATGATAAAAAACAAAAACAAAACAATATGTTTAAGTTTTTTATTAATATAATTTGAGTTTTTTGAGTTAGAAGTTAACTAAACATAGATAAATTATCAGTCGATGTACTGATATTATTCGATGAAGTTAATTTTGCTAGAAAGAATAGATTTTCTACTAGTTAAATGAAAACGTTGTTAAACGAGGCCTAGCCTACATGCAAACTACGTTAATAAACGTAAGTTCCCATTTTAAAAGGTTTGAATTAGTGGTGTGAGCTAAATGCCAGTGCTTATGCATATGAAGATAGTGAAATTGGATTTCATAATTGTGAAAAAGTGACAATTTGAAACGGAATAAATGAACAGTGAATAAGTGTGACCTAGACTAATACTAACGACATTCGAAGCAGCGTATCAGAAAAACTTGCAACTATTAGCTATTACTATATTAATTTTGTGTACACAGTCTGTATTTCTTTTCTTTTTTTACATATGTTCCAAAAATGTAATAATTAATATATTATACTCTAATTTATTTATGTTAAATCACTAATTTTTTTATTTAAATTTACTGTTTACAAGATTGAGTATTCTTACTAAGATGTTTCATTAAATCTCATAGTTAATCGTCATGTGAGTTGATTTCTTTTGTTTTGCTTCCATGATTCCATTCCCTACAGTACTTATGCAGTGATCGAACCATCGAAACTCTAAAATTAGTGAAGTTTTTATAATTATAATAAAGTGTAACCTTGAGTAGTAATAACAATGATTACATATATCACTGAGTAATATACTGTACGCTAGACACGATTCTTAGCGGGATAGTCACGTTAGGCGATGGGACGTCACAAATCACGTGGTCTGACGAGCTACGAGCAAGAGATCTCGGTCGGGTTACTAATTATGATTCATTGAAGGATGATATTTGAATGGAAGTTGGTTTACAAATAAAATACATTTTGACGTTATGAATTTAAAATAGTTTTATTTAACTTTTATTTGAAAAATATTTACATTTTACAAACAATAAATAATAATTAACAACAACAATACATTTCTATATAATTTTTAATAATTAACAATTATTTTATTTTTCAACTTTAACATTTTTGTCTAGTCGGGACAAACACTTTTGTTACAGTCTGATTTGTTTATAAAAAAAATTTTAACGGTTCAACGTTGCAAAATGGCTTTTCCAACTTGTGGCTGGTAAAGCTAATAAATCATTAGTAACGCCTGATTTTTATAATTGCAAATCATTGTATAATAGTTGTCATGCTAATAGTAATTAATAGAATGGAATAATGCCTGGCAGATGTGAAGTTAAACTTACGTCGTTAGTTTCGTCAGGAAAGTTAACTGGGTTATACTGGACAATAATTTGTGGCTTTAATTGAGGTTTGAGGAGGCCTTTAACTGTGGGCAGCGGCAAAAACTAACTTTGTTGTAGAACTTTAGTTAGTTAAAGTCATATTGTTTGTACGCTGGCTCAATTATATTAACTACAGCTGGTTTCGATATTGGAGTTGACGATATGTTATTAATCGTTTAGTACCGATTTTAAAATAACATTTAAAATAATTGGTGATTAGAAGAACTAGTTTACCTTACAATTTCGAAAGAATAAAGGCCCTGAAAATAGGTTTTATAGTTTCTGAATTTAATCCATAAAGTGCGTTGTTCTATACTGCGTTAGCTCTTAAAATTTTGAATTTTGTACCATTAAAATTTTAAATAATAATTAATAAAACAAAACATACAATACTTGGTACAATTTTTTTTCGATTTAAAAAATAACGTTTAGTTTTCTTTAATATGTATACAATGTAACTTTAAAAACAATATCTTTAGTGAACGATACGTGTTAAAATGCATCTTAAAATAATTAGACTGATGTGAAAAAAGATTTTATTCAAGCTTCACTCAATATTGTGTGTTATGTTTCATAAAGTACATTAGGCCGGTGGCTTAAAACGTATGGCAGGATTTTACCTTTAAATCTGAAAATCTCTATACATCTGCTCATCTGCTATATAAACTGAAGCCAAGGATACTTCAGAGTTCAGGACATTGTTTGCTTTGTTATTTTAAGTTTTAAGGTAATGGTGACGTTTTATAATTGCTAAGTTTCTTATTGATAATTTTACATGAATATTAGATTTTAACGCTTACTCTGATTCATATCTCTTAAACCAATTTAAAGTATTTTAATACAACCAGATTTGTAGTATTTGTCTTTAGATAATTTACCAAGATTGTCATATTTTAAATTATACAAATTGAATAATATTTTACTATGTCTGCATTTGTTCGAATTGTATACATTTAAAAACGTTCATGATAACGAATAATACATATAGTTGTAATAGAATACAAACATTTATTCTAATCAGACAAGTAATATTGTTTTTATAATTAATTTATAATATTTAACTAGTTTACGGTTTCAATAAATTATTTCATTGTTAACAGCTTCGGACGTTATTTATGAATTGTTTTTATTTAAAACAAGCGAAATAATATTTTAGGCACTTAAGCTGATTTTAAACTTTAAATATAACTACAAATATTATGTTGTATTTTGTAATTAAAAACCAGGTATTAAAGTATTAAAGTTCTAAAATGTTTTTCTTAACTTAGGTTACAGTAGTTATGACCCAGGGAATGGCGCGCCGGTCCAAAGGTCACTGATAAGGACGCACAAATTTTGGCTTCTTGTGCCAACAAAGATAAGAGCCAAGTCAACAAACATAATCTAAGTCAACAGAGATAAATTATGTAAATAAGTTGTGGTCTTTCAGAACCAGGGTTTGGCGCATTAGTCATAATTTAACGCCTGCAATTTCTATATTATTCGAAATGTAAAATTTCCACTCTGATCGATTGACGGTCAATTAGGGTTTGGCGCAAGAGTCATAATTAATTCGACTCATCTTTTGTCTCTTGTACATTTTTTGTAAAGTTATCGGATTTCAGGACAAAATAAGTTAAAAATTTTATCGGCCACCATTTTGAAAATTATAAATATAAATTCTAAGTTTGGTTCACTTATAAATCGTAACATACAAAATGCTAATATGTACCAAATTTTAACCCATTTTGTCTTATATATTTCTGGATTTAGAGTGAGGTTTTGTAAAAAAAAAAAACGAAATGGCGGATTGCGACTAAAACTAAGCCAAATTCGAAACAAAAGTTACTGAACATTTTCCATTTATTTCAATATAAACTATACACAGACTGATAATGTCACACAATAAAAAATAATCCATTTATTTTGCATATATTATTGTATAGAAATTCTAATTTAACAACAAAAGGTGTACAGAATTCCTGTCAAAAGGTTTATTGTTTAAAATGAGAGATTTTAGAACATAAATACAAATAATGGACTCCTTCATACAGTCCTCGTATTTCCCAACCCCGTCAAGTTTATGTAAACAATTTAACGGTAGATCCTGTTAACGATAGAAAAACATAAAATTCCAAAATTAAAAATGGGAAAATATCAATTAAAACACATTTATTTTGTATTTCTATTTTATACCCAAATACTAGCGGCTAAAATGTAGAGGTTTGAATTAAAATTAACTTCTGTTAATTGACTTAAGCAAAAGATGACAAGAGAGCACACATTTAAGCGGGGAATTTCATATAGCACATTTTAATTTCGCTACACCCTTTCAATCCCTTTTCAATCTGGTAAAAAGATTTACATTTTAATGTGTAAAAGATAACTTTTAAATGTTTGTATGCACAAATGACTAACGTCAAAAATAAATAAAAGTAAAAAAATCAAAATAGCGCTCTTAAAATGGTGATTCTAATAATTTCTGAAAAAGGATCTTGCGATAGGTTTTAATAAGAATATAATAAACAATTTTGTTTTGCACATATTATGGCACTTAAGGTAACAAAGTAAGGCAGTTCTAAAGTATATGTAGATGTGCAATGATGTTTAACTACAGGAATAGGTTTCATTATTAAAAACTTTTATTTGTTACCGTAGCGAAGTTTGGTTTACATCTACTTCATAATATTATGATAAATCAATAATATTAAGTTCAAAATTTATTATCTTCAACAATATCTTGTAGCCTATATTATACTAGTGTTTTAACAATCCTAATTGTATAAATTATAATTAAATCGTATAGTTTATATAATAGTAACTTAGCCTTTTTAACAAATATAACATCAAACATATGTTTATATAGGTACACACCCTAATATAAATTTTAAAAACTACAATTGTTTTGTATAAATTACAGGTCGAATCGGCATTGAAGCAATTTGTAAAGTTGTATTGGCGCAAAGCGTCCAAACTTTTTTGACACATATGTGTATAGCAGAGTGTATAGTTTACTTGTTGCTGGCGGGAATCTGATTTTACCGTTACGCGTTTCACCATGCATTTTCAATTTTCAAATATATCCGTCTGTTCGAAAAAGATTTTTGTCTTGCCGAGATTCAAAACAGCAGAGTCCATCACCATAGACTAGCGTCTTAGCCGGTTAGGCCCCGAACGTATTGCTAGTTTATTATATTTGAATTGGGTATATTATAACAGATTGTCCTACGTCATAGGCTTAACCCGTTAACGTAAACACAATATATAGTTTAATTTTTATACCTCTGAAATGGACATTTTGCTTCCTCATTTCGTAAGTTGTGTTAAAAATGGGCATGGTGCTTCCTCATTTGAGTAACTACTACTAAGTTTACACTTCTATGTGTGGTCTTATGCACACTTAAAATTTTTTTTTACTTCAATGATTTTTTTAAAGTTTTCAGAAAGCAAATTCTGTTAAGTTTATGTTAAGACTCTGGGTGTAGATGACATCTTATATATTAAAAAAAATCAGTTTTTCTTTTCCGAATCCGTTCGGCTCTTCTACCCGACCGATTTTCATAATGGAGGTCTTAAATTAAAGGTATGCACGCCCAGATTTGCCATCAAGCATCCGAATCAATTTATCTACCGCATAACTCGACTTATACTCAAACAAAAATTTCACCCCATGCATTTCTTATGGGAGTTTCAAATTTGCAGCATAGTCTTATGATTGTTTTTCATATATCTCCGGATTTAATCTAGGTACATAGTTAGTTTTGGTCTTGAAATATTCATTGGATTACAGGCTTTCATAGGAGATAGAGATCATTCAAATTTGTGGAATTTAAGGCGAGTGATGGACCTCCAAACAACATAAATTTTCATTTTTCCAAAATTTGCCTTTAATTAAAGATCTATATCTCAAATTCTTATTAAATTATTTTATATATTTTAACCTAAGAACCTTCAGTGAAATACCGGCTTTCATTTGAGTCATTGATTATTGAAATTGGGTGAGTTTTAAGCGAACGCACTGTGGACAACCAACATAAAGTTTAATTTTGCCTAAAGTTTTCCGAAATTGTCTTTATAAAATCCATTCCTTCTTTTGTTAACCATATGTTTATATCATATGTTCATGGAACATATGATTGAATATTCTTTCATATGTACCATTATATTTTATTTAGATTTGATAGTGAAAATGTATTTATTTTGTAAGTCCAATTTCATTTTGTTTAGGCTTTCAAAGACTTTTAATATACATGTATCTGCTGAATTTCAATCATGAAACTATGAATTTGTAGATAAAGTGATTATTATTATTTGCTTTATTATTAATTTTCAGTTATTGTATTATTTGTGTGTTCTCAAATCCAGTTGTATTTACTATGATTCTTGGTAGGATCACCAAATATACTAAATGGAAGCGTAAACAACGCAAAGTGGAAACTAGAACGAAAACTGGGAATTTATAGGCCTAATTAGTATAAGATACTGTTTAGTATTTAAATGTACAATTATATATCAAAATAAAGATAAAAATGTGATATTTTAATGGCTTTTCGTTTAATTCAGATTGTTTGTTTTGTTTTCAATATAATAATTATTATGTTTAAACTCATGTATGTTTATGGTTATGCATGATCACTTTGTTAGCATCGGCGTTAATTTAGGATGTAACTAAATGTTTCAAGTAGAGTTTTTAATTTTAAATTTATAGGTCTAATTAGTATAAGATATTGTTTAGTATTTTTGTATACAATTATATATCAAAATAAAGATAGAAATGTGATCTTTTAATGGCTGTTAGTTTCATTCAGATTTTTTTTTAGTTTTCAATATAACTAAGTTATACGGACTCGTAAAAGAAAAACAGATTTTTTTTATTACATGAGATTCTTCAAAACCAACAGATTTTTTTGGTTAGATTGACTAACTTATAGCAAACAAAAACCAAAATCAACTAAAAATGCTTACTATATTTTAATTCAATTCAAACATTGGTTGTTACATAAAATATATATAACAGCTAAGTTGGATCAAAAACTGAACATAATTTGAGGTTAGGCCTACAAGAAAAAAAACACGTTTATTTGTAACCAATTTAGAATCAGGTTTTTTAAAAATTTTCCCAACTTTCAGTTTTATTAGATTAGGTAAAAGCAAACAAAAGGTTTACTGTATCTATACTAATATTATAAAGAGGTACATTTTTTTTTTTGTATGTAGGGGGTAATCTCTGGCACTACTGAACCGATTGAAAAATAGTTTTACTAATAAAAATCTACACTATCCCTGAGTAACATAGGCTATAATTCATTTCGATAAAAACCTTTTTTTATTTCAATATTTATAAATTTAGTTAGAAAAAGTTCTTAGGTTAGGCCTAGAATGATAAAATAAAACATGTATTTACAATTATTACCATACCAACCAATTGAATAAAATAACAGATAATATAGCTGTTAGCTCCAATATTTCCATTAACAGCTGATTTCAAAATTTGAAGCAATTATTTTTGTATTTCTAGCTATTATGTTAGGGTTTTAAAGTGTAGACCTGAGCCTTGCTGGCTCTTTTAACCATTATTATAACTGCTGTTATAAAATATACGAAATAATTTAATTTGAACATTTAACATTATTTACCATCTTAGTATTGATATTTAGTGGAATTTTTGATCTTAGTATGTATTTAACATACGTTTTTAGAAGGTTCCATTGGGGGTTGGCGTGTGGAGCACGCAGGGGTCTCCCCTAGTCTTATTATGGAAAGAATTTAGCCGGTTCAAGTCCCATCTCAAAAACATTTTTAAAGTAAAAGTTCAGAGGTGTTAGTTTTCACGCTTGTTTTGAACAAACTATGATGATCCATCATATAGATATTCTTGAAGCTAAATGTATACGACACAATACAATACGTCATATACGTCATATACAAGTCACAATACGCATCCGTTTTGCGTTTCACATTTTTTAAAAATTACGTTCATTTGTCTCGTAATTAAATTTTTTAAAGTAAAGTTTCAACTTTTTTCTTACACGATAAAAAATGTATAATTAAATATGGAGAAAGTATTGTTTTTGTTTAAATTTTCGAATTTGAATTTTTAGTGGAATTATCTGTGTTGGTGCTCCCTGAACCCAAAAATGATTTTGGTGGAATATTTGTTTTGGTGCTCCCTGAACCCAAAAAAGTGTTTTGTTGGTGATGTCTGTCCGTGTGTCTGTAAGGATGTGTACAGAGCTGAATACCATACCAAAACGGTCCGATTTTGATGAAATTTGGTATGCAGGTTGAAACGGATATATTGGTAGACACCAATATTCCCAAGAAGTTAGTTATGAAGAAAGGACACAGTTAAAAGATTACAGCTGATACTAGTAACACACGTGTAAACTATTAGGTTACGTTCCCAGACATTTTAATCAAGTCAGCGCATTAAAACAACTTGCTCTGAAACAAGTGAAAAGAATCATATTGCATTTCACATAGCTTTAGCGAACAATGCAGAATATCATGAGAATGCTTTTACAAGAATTTACAGATAGAAAAATTTTTAGAAAAATGAAAGTCCAATAGGGAGATGAGTGAAAAATCTTTAGCCAATGACAGACGGTTTTTCAAAAGGACGCGGTAGGAGGAGTAGGGAAAGAGCGAGAAAAGCGGGGTCTTATTCTAAAAGCTTTAGAACGGGCAACACCTAAATCCCGCTACAAAATGTCTAAGTACATTTTACCTTAAAATAAAAAATCATTTAAAATCAATCAACAAATATGAGTCAATCATCAAGTCGAACTCACTAAGTGAAAACCATCAATCAGTTTAAAATCAATCACCAATTTCAAAAGGCATCGCAGGAACCAGTGGATAAATAGTGTTCAGTGAATGTGCGAATATAGATAAATTAATATCAATAAAAATGTTAAATAAAATAATCAAAAAAATATATATAGTATCAGTTTAAAAGTGTGTGAAAGGGGAAATCACAGATACTTGTAAGTAAATTAAAAATTTCAATCTATGTTAAGACAGATCTCGATGTTAAGCAAATTTAAATAAAATCAAAATCATATCCAGATAGTTAAAATAAAATCATAAACAAATTTTAAATGGGATAATATAAATGTAATAAAATAAATTCACAGCTTTAGAGCAACAATAACTAAGCAATTTGGTCGGGTCTTCTTTATAGAGAATTAGCTGCCAAGGATTTAATAATACCTAATAAGCAATGAAAGGAGATTCCGATTCAATTAAAAAGGTTAGACACTGCTGTTTAGGATAAGGTTTTAAAGTAAGGAATTATGTCAACTTAATTATCAAACTTTTAATTTCAAATATTTTATACAATGTTTAGTTGTTAGCCTATTTTAATAAAGGATAAGTTATATATATTAAATATTAAGGAGACTGCATAGTAATTGAATAGTACAGTCTCCCTTAACAACATTATAGATTACGAATGATAATTATCAAAATATCCTGGTAAAATTAGTTTAGTAGATTCAGCAACTTATTATGAAGTAAAGTTTAGAGGAAGAGACGATTTGAGAAATTAAACATTAAGAAATTGAATATTAAATAATTTGTACATTTCTTAAGAACAAATTTCAATAATTAAGTATCATGTTATTTCTAGCTTCTTTTTCAATAAATTCAATTTAAAAAAAAAATCTAAATGTTATTAGTGTAGAAAAGGTGTAGTCATTAAATTAATCATATGTCATGTACAAGATTTTACTATCAATTATACATTTAATACAAACTATTAACGTCTCTGAAGTTATTTCAACCAATTAGTTGTGAGTCAGACCTCTCAAGCCAAGCATAGATTGATTCGTAAGTCGAATCTGGTGAAGCCCCCAAATAAGACAAACCATACATGGTTTAGAAATTATGAACCACACACATCCATATAATAATAATAATCTTACATGATAAAGTCGCCCAAATCAAAATCATAACCTTACATGGTGGAGGCGCTAAATTTAAAATAAGCTAATTGGGTGCAGAGACAAATAATACATTGTGTATAGCATAAGGGTTAGAAAAATAAGAAAAACAAATATCTGGTATATGATTTCAATTTTATTGAGAAATGATTTTAAGTAGTAATAAATTAATTTAATAAACACTAACATTTACAAATATAACAAAGGAAAGATAATAAACATACACGAATAAATAAATTTAAAAAAAAACTACCCATCACAAAAACCAATAAAAAGAATAACTGAAATGGAGAGGAAAGAAAAAATACCCTTAATACAACCCTCACAATACCATGGTTTACCATCAGAAGACATACATACATTTATATCTCGATATGAAGTAGCGTCGAGAGCAAACGGTTGGACACCAAAAACACAAATAACTTTATTACCTACATATCTGGCACAATCAGCTTTAAATTGGTATGAAAACTTCATACAAATTAATCAAGAAGGGGAGATAACATGGGAAAAAGCAAAACAAGAATTAATAAATCTATTTACACCAATAGCTCAGAGCCAAAACTTACAAATAATTTTAACAAACAAATCACAAACTGAATCAGAAACGTCCATAAACTTTTACTTACAAATACAGGCTGTTTGCAGAAGAATGAACCCAAACATAGATGATACACAAATAATTTCTCACGTAATACAGGGTTTAAAACCAGACAATTTCGAACGCATTATAAAAATGGAAACTAAAACACTCAGCCAGTTAGAGGAAAATTTAAGAAAAATTGAACTACAAATATTTCAACAGACATTAAATAAGCAAAACAATTTAAGAAAGATGGAACCCAACGAAAACATGAGTAGGCCTACTACATATTATGAAAACCTCAACAAAATGTCAGAAAAGCTAGAACAACTCACGGAAATTATATACACATTAGGAGTAAATATAAACCAAAATGGCCACAAACCAACCAAATTTCAAAAACTTAACTAAAATCTAACACCTCAATATAAAACCAACCAACGATTTGACAATAGGCATCAAAAAACACTACAAACATATATAAACTGCTATCAACTTTACAACGGCCAAAACAGTGTAGGGCAAATATGCTCAATCTGCAATAAAAACAATCACTCATCAAACAAATGTTTCTTCAGAAAATATAACTGTAACATATGTAAAATGGACAATCACACAACAGAAGAATGTGCTTTCAATTTAAAAATGGATACTTATCCTCAATATACGGGAAACCAAAGTAGGCCTTATACCTATGTAAATAAAAAGTATTGCCAAAAATGTAGAAGAAATGGCCACTCAACTCAACAATGCTACTCTAATAAATGTTCAAAACTATCATTCAATCAAAAACGGACTAGAGGGGAGACTATACAAAACAAGAACTATACCATCCCAAAACACAAATATAAAAATTTTCATACCAAATTTCAACAATTAAACATGCAAAATAAACGGATACCTAACTTAAGTACACCTAGGCAAAACAATAATAACAACAAGCAGTTCAATGGCAGAAAATATTACTCTATTTCATTAAGGCAAAAGAAATATAAACAAGCATACTGTAATCCAAATGACACAAGCAAAATACCAGGCACTTCAGTTGGAACACAATACTCGGTACAGGACGATAACATGGGTCAGTCACACGTACACAATTTGATGACACCAGGCGTTAACGGGATAGAACTGGAAGAGGCAGTACAACGAGAAAATGACTTTAACTCATTCAGCACATTTCACAAGCAAATTATAAATCAAAACGGGGTACTTAAGTCTCGAAAATCAGACAAGGATGTAACATGGGATGTATACAATACATTATTTTTAAATAATAATGAAAATTCAAGAGTATGCACAATTAACATAAAGTTCAAAACATTAAATAATCAAGATATTGAAACGATTTTAGATTCTGGCGCAAATGTTTCAATCTGTTATTATGACCTAGTCAAAAAATAACCCATAACAAATAACACAAAAACAATAATAAAATCTGCTATAGACAACAATTTAAAAATACATGGAGAGATAACCTTACCATTTGAAATTAATGGAATAAAATTTACTAACAAATTTTATGTTGCATCTGGAATAAATACCAAAGTTATTTTAGGCAATAACTTCTTACTAGAAAATAGAGCAAAAATAGACTTCAATAAGGAACATATTACCCTATATTCAAATGACCAAAAGTGTAAAGTAAAAATGAATGAATCATGGCTGGAAAATTTAAAAAATATACGATTATTAATAAATAACAACATAATAAACCACCCCGAAATAAGATCAAACAAACAAATTAAAATAGCATCAGGGCAAAGTTTACGTGTACAAGAAATAGAAAATTATAGCGAAATAATGGATTTTGAAACGGACAGGCACTTAAGGGAACAAAAACAAATTCATGCCTAC
>JAGFPH010006295.1:8171-18172 GCA_018207615.1 Philaenus spumarius
TCTTCAGTTAATAATGATTTCTTACTATATTACTATTTCCATATGTTTAAATATTTTCAGTTAAAGAATTAAAATATTTTGGTGCTAAATATGTATAAAATTTCATCAATACCGGTATGTTGTTTTTAGGTGCACTAAAATATATTTTTTTTCGTATATCTTATAATGGTTTCATGGGTTTTTGTAGTATAATATGCTTTTCCTTAAACTGAGATGCCGTACTCTAATGTTGAGTTGACCAGATCGTATTAGAGAGTCTTAAAAATATTTCCATTTCATATACCAAAATTACCATTGCATTTGTATTATAGAATGTAAAATTATCAAATGAATTTAATTCATATTTTTTTAACACTAGAAGGGTACTCCTATTTTTTAGTCTCTTAAAGGTACTCATGAGTAAAATTTACGCACAATGTACAAATACGTTTGTAATATCTACAACTTAAGTATATTTGTAGTTTTTGTGCGTATTTTTTTTTATTTAGATTTTTTTTTTGGTTTTTAGGATTATAATTTTTTCATTTTATATTTTATTTTATAAATTTACATGTAATAATGTTTTACAAAATTTTTTTTTACAATTTATTACTTTGAATAAATTCTAGTGATTACATATTGTAAACCTTATTGAATAATAACACTAGTGTGCTGTTTTTACATTTTAATGTGGAATGAATGAAAAGTATTAGAGTTACACAAGAGAACATACTATTATTACATGAGAAGACATCTTAAAAGAACTAGGTCTATTAGTAAAGATTAGAAAGTAAAGAGATAAAACTAGTAATATAAAAACAAGCTACAACTACAAAAATAAATAAACATATTGTAAATCAATTTACTTTGTTTACTGTTCTCTTCTTACACACAGTCCCGACAGCTTTTTACAGTGTGTTCACGGCAAATGGGCTTACCACACCTACAGTAAGTTGTGGTAAACATCCGCTTTGAGTAGTGGCAATAGAAACAATATTTTCTTGGCCCCTGTTGGTCTTCATCTACGTTGACTGGTCTCTCTGTGGTTCCTAAAAGAGACATTATTGATTTTCTTAAAGACGATTTCATCGTAGGGTACTTTTGAAGCCTTCTGTTTTGCCAGTTTTCCGTCAATTCCCTGTGCAATGAGAGCATGTAATTGATTAGTGACAACGGTTTCTGGCCTCTAGCGTACATATTGTATACATAAATGACGTACGCATTTATGGAGCTGATATTAATTATATTGAAAAAGAAACACAATGGCCATCTCTTGGTTTTACGGCAATGATTCATGTTCTGGCACATTTGGTCGAAGGAGTCTACCCCTCCTTTAGTACTATTGTATACATGAACTATTTCAGGTTTCTTAGTTTCTTCGTTCATAACTGGTGCTCCATGAATACATGAGACCAGTAGTACCAACTTTTTTTTGTTGGGCTTGAATGATACTACAGACATGTCTTGGTGAAATAAGAAGAGTTGGTGCATTTCTGTGCATAAATTTCTTGTTAGTAGCCTCTGCTGGTAGCTCAGGTTTTTTTTTTAATGGTGCCTACAACAGTGAGCTTATGCTCATGTAGAAGATGACGAACCAGAGGAACACTGGTAAACCAGTTGTCCAATGTGATATTTCGGTTCGACCCTTTCACAGTTTGGATTAGTTCTTCTACAAAATATGTTCCAGCCGGAACCTTAGGTGGATAAGTTCCTTTACCTAAGTACGGTTTGGCATCAATCATATACTTAGTGCCATTATCGCAGCACATAACAATTTCCATGCCATACTTGTTGGGTTTAGAGGGAATGTACATTCTGAATGGGCACCTCCCTCTAAACCCAACAAGCTGCTCATCAATTGTGAGATAGCTGCCAGGTTTATAGTTGTTCCTGCAGTTTGTTAAAAACATTTGCCAAATGTCAAAGACTGGTGCTAATTTATTATTTTCTCTTCTAGTTGCTCTCGTTTGCCTATCATCGAACCTGAGGCAGTTCAATAAAAATTTGAATCTTCGTTCAGAAGTAGTGCACCTGTACCTTTCTCCACAATAAGACGTGTCAAATATTAATGTTGTTGTTAAATGGTTGTCCTTTAGTGTTGCAGATAAGACTAGTAGTCCGAGGAATGCTTCTAGTTCTTCCATTTCCAAATCTGACAGTGCTGAATGGTTTGCTTGAGCATAATTCTCTCTTTGAATTCTAATTCCACTTTTTGTATTCTTTAGAATCTCTTCCATAATGTTTTGAGTAAAAAATAATTTAAACGAGCTGGCTGCAGTGAGTGCATTTTTAGCTTGCAGTGTTAGGCCAGGACGAATGTGAACTATGTCACGAGCTGGAGTCTTTCCATGGGATGACTCGATCTGTTGGGTTTTCCATAAAAAAGTGGTATCTTTTCCCAACAAAGTATCTGCGTCGATTGAAATAATTGGATTGATTTCTTCGACTTCCTCACAGTTTTCTTCTTTATTTCTTGCTTTTTTTAGGGTTTGCTTCTTTTCTACGTTTTTCTTTAGGTTTCTTGCTTTTCAGACTCCCTTTGCGCTTTTTTCCTTCATTGTTCTCCCTACATAACTGATTTGAGTCGCTTTCACTTTCTTCTACGTGTTTCATTATATCAACCATTTCTTCTTCATATGTTTCTAGCTCGTCTTGATCTGGAATATATTCGGGATCAGCGTCACTATCATAAATATCTTCTTCGTAACTATCTTCTTCAATATTGTCATCTTCTTCTTTGTTTGACGACGAGTCAAACAATTCATCAAGAATGTCTTCATCATTTCTCAGTGGCAGACTCATTTTGAAATCAAACCTGAAAAAGAACATTCATTGATAAAACCAAGATTGATTTAGTTATTTATTGTTTTATCAAAATGAATAAAACCTGTAAAAGTTCAAACTTGACTGGTTTTGGTATTTCTGCGTAAATATTACGTATAAAAATTAACGTGTTTTGATACTTATGAGTAAGATTTACACACACAAATTATCGTTTAAAGGTACTGATGAGTAAAAATTACGCACATCTTAAATACAAATCTAAAACAACCATCAACTAACCTGCGTAGAGGTCCACCTCCAACAACAGCCGATTCGGCACTGACGGAGGGAAGCACTGCTAGGCGGCCAGACACCAGGGTTGACGCGGGACAAAGCAGGGAGAAAAAATTTCGCATATGCGTAGAAAATACGCACAGTACCTTTCTAGGGTTAAATAAATTATAAAATTTCTATATCAATTTTGAATTAATAAATGATCTCAAATATTTGATATAATCTACGTGTTCTTAGGAATGTAGGTGCATTTATGTACTTTACAATTTATAATATGACATTTTAAGTGTTGAGCAAAAAAAAAAAAAACAGCTTTGGATAGTATTGGAAATTATATATTTGGTTTTGGGGCTAGTGATCATATAATTTTTCGTGAAATACCAACGCAAAGTTGATATGTCACTCTGCTATATATGCATTTAAGTTTTCCCCGGAATCAGCCTTATAAAACAGAGCGGAATCATCATCGAACGCTACAAGATCGGAAATGAAAGCGATTTAAATCTGAACCAAATATAATATGATAATTTAATATTCATAGCTAAGTTGACGCAAGATTTTAAGTATTGCAACAAAAATCTGGATTTATCAAACTAATAACACTTTAAATCCTCCTTGAAGACATTTGTATTAACAGCTGACTTCAATTAATTGAAATTTTTGTTTGCTGTTTTAATTTAAAGGTTAGTTTTTTTTCCTGGAGGTGACAAAGGTCATACTGATTTTTTAAAACCTTTTTATTAAAATACTCTGCTGTTATATGGAAAAAATTATCAAACAGTTTTGATATACGTTTAACATCATTACGACATAGTTATGATTATTTCAATACATTTGTTAATATAAATTATACGATTTATGTATGGAGGGTAAAAGAGGGTTGGCAGATAAAACACGGAGGGATCTCCCTAAGCCCACGCAATAAGTTCAATTAGTTTATAAAATGACGTGGAAAATGTGCACTAGCCTAAGATTAAGGTAAAAGATTAATGCGGTTAACCTAAGCAAAAAGTACTAATTTTATGTTAAATATTGTAAATTCTTGTTGTTAAACATACATCTGTAAGTTACAACTTCAGGATATTTTTAATTTTTATCTATTGAAAATACATCGATACATCAAATACATTTGGGCTTTTGTTCGGGTTGATTCTATTTATCCAATAATTAATATCGAATGTTTTGATATCTTATTTTCTAAAGCGAGAGATAATTGTTTGTCTGCTAAATGGATCTGGAATCTCCGTCTAAGGATTTTTGATTTTTTGATTTTATATTAGGCTTTTGGCCACGAGAAATCGATTTGAAATAGTCACCAGTCTGGGAGAATTCGTTTTCTACGTCTTTTTATTAAATTAAAAAGTGAAATTTGTCCATTTTAAACAATACAAAGCACAGCTGATGCAAATTTTTTCAATGCCATTACAATAATCATCTGCTTTCTTTTAAACTGTATATTTTATTAGAGGTAAGCCTAATGTTGTATCTATTTATAGTTACCATGGCAACGAATACATAATAAACATACCCTTTATTTAGTTGTTTAATGTTATAGGCCTAACCTAAACGATGTTCACGGAAATTTGCAATCATAGTAGTTATTGACGTGAGCGAACTAGGCCCTAGGAATAAATCGATATTGAAATAATACTTTAATTTAGGCCTGACTTATTTCTGAGGCATAGCGTTGAGATTGTGGTTAATCCTTTAAACTGTATTTTTATTACAGGTAAGCCTAATGTTGTATATACCGTTTATTTAGTTGTTTAATGTTATAGGCCTAACCTCAAAACTCAATAATCCAATATTTATTATTGAAATCATAGCCCTGCTTATAATCGAGCTTTAGCTCGGTCTCCAGGTACTTTCGAATAACCCTAGAATGTAGTTTCATGTAAAGCAATTTAAATATTATGTTATATAGAAGTTTATAAAGCGAAAACTGTTTGTATTCCTGTTTGTTAGTTTTTGTTATGCATATTTTATTTAATGGTGGTAAGATGTCTGTAAAAGTACAGGAGTAGTGGAATCCGACAATCGTGTTCATTTACGTTTGCATAAACAGGCTGACGTCATTAAAGTATACGTCTAATATTGCCCGAGTGGTGTAAACAACTATTTGAAGTAAGCGATTAATTATTGTAAATTAAACAAGTTGTGAATTTAATTTAGGGTTAAAGTGTTTTAACATTACAATTACGTACTAGAGGATTTTCTTGCATATACATTGGTGATGCTGCTCAATATTTTAAGGAGGCGAGTTGTAAGCTTTAACCTTGTCCACTTATTGCATAAGGATAATATATATATACGTCAACCTATAGTTTATATATAACCTGAACTTGTTGGGGAAAATCCTAAAATGTATAAATAGTTTCAAAGAAAGAAAACTTTGTTATATATAAGCTTAAAAAACGGCGATGGCCAATTCAAAACATGTTTACATTTGAAAACATTGCACAGCTGATTGAATGTGTAGTCCTACCTCGTTACTTCAATAATCAGCTGTTCATTGCAACACCTTCATTTACCACTAACAGCTGATTATATACTTTAAAATAATTTGTATTTATTTATTTAATTTTTCAGATGAGCTTTTGTTTAGAAGTAGGCAGCATATGTCGAGACTATTATTCTTAATCTTTATTTTAATTCCTGTTATATAGTAAACATACTTTGATTCAGACATTTAATATTGTGTTATTTGCCATGTTATATTTAAGGTGACTATCAATAATACACCTTTATATAAAAAATATATGATCTATTTAAAATATGACAGGAGAAATATATATATATATATATGTATTACCAGATGAATTTATTTAACTTTTACCGTGAGTTGAGCGAATTTCCAAAATTAAAAGTATTTGTTTTAGGATTTCAACAAACTATTTGGCAAATTGGTCTATTAACGAAGGCGCTGCATATCTGCCTGGGTGTAGAAAATATAAATATTAGTATAATGTGCTCGTATCTCAGCCTTCAGCCCCAGCTCAATCACTGCTTCATTCCGCTCGCAGTGGAAAAAATCGTTTACACTTCGACCTTGCATCGTAGTATTATGGAATACGCTTTGTTAGTTTGCATCCTGGCCGTCAACAGGTTTAATTGAACTGGGTTGTTTTATAGTATTTCATGTTTTTAACTTTATTGGCAGAACCAAACGGGATATAAGGTCGTGTCAAAAACAAAGTGTGAAGGATAATTTCTTGAATTATTGTATTTTTATATAAAACAACAAACAAATTTCTTTCTAGTATGAAAAATCTAAAATACATTTTACTTTGGGTCAAAAAACGCGATTCTAATGTTGGATTTTGTTTGCTATATATATATATATATATATACAATTTGTAATGACCCAGAAAATATGTTTTGGGGACTATAATAGTACTCATTGGTCACTCCCGACCTTTTAGGTCTTACTTAAGAGTCAATGCAATAGCTCATCATTCCTACAGAAATTCGCCAAAGAAAAGTTCCACAGTTTCTCACAAAAAATGTGTAATATTGAAAGGCATTTTGACTAAAAAGATATCATTATCAATGACGGTTCAGTTACATTTCATAACTAGTTTAACTTAAGAAGTTATAACTTTGCAACTGAAATCCTCACTGATAATAATGATGACTTTTGGTTTATTTATATATTATCTGCTTTATCCACAGCAAGACTTCGTCTTGTTCTTTCTTACTACTTGTTTAGCGTATTCCCATCTTCAAGTGTAATCTTACGTTGGGGTGATCATATGCAAATATTTAATTTGTCAATGTGTTACTTACTAATCTAAAGGGTGTAACATCAAATTAGTTCAGAAATACTGATTTTAAAAATAATTTAAAATAAAGTTTCGTTCTATACCTAGTTTAAAAATATTAATACACTATAATGTTTCGTTTAAACAATGGCCGTTTCCAATGCTTAAATGTTTCAACACATTCTGTGGGTTTTATGTCAATCTTGAGTAATCAAACAATCCCATATATTTTGATACATTCAACTTGTTCTATAAAAAAATTTAATAATAAATTCATGTAAAACTAAGTACATAGTCTTCAGTAGAAAGCAAACACAAAGTATCATGCTAGATGATATTATACTTGAACAGGTGAATTCAAAATCTATTTTGGTACTTTAAATCTATTGATGACAAGTTGAACTGGCATGGACACTAGTGCCAAAATTACTTCAGTTATAATTGCAATAAGAAACTTGAAGCTGCACTGGTGTTGTATTGATACTTTTAACAGCTTATTATGGGCTAGTGTATCATTATTTGAACTATAGAGTTCTTCTTTGAGGAAACTCATCAGTTCCTAATATGAAAACAGAGTTTGTATATCAAAAAGGAGCCATAAGGAATATCGTGGGACTAAATAAAGAACAAAGTTGTAAACAAAATTCAAGAAATTCGTAGTACTTACACTTTCGTCTAAGTGCATTCTTGAAGTGTTACTTTTTTAAATTATTCAAGTGTTATCAAGTCCAAAATATGGATATACACAACTTCAGCACCAGTCAAGCATGTGAGTACAGTGCCATACAGCTCAGGTTTAACTTATACAGTAAACTTCCCTCACAAGCTGGTGCAAAGTTTATGAATAAGGTTCCTAAAAGCATTAAAATTAACCAGACTGCATGATTTTTAAAACACTTCTAGACAATTTTATTGTCTGGATCCTTTTACTCAGTAGATCAGTTTTTGCATCAAGATCATACTATTTCATGATCGATGTGATATATTTTGTGCAATATGTTTTATCCTGACCGTACTAAAACTTATTCTCACAGATTCTATATATTTTTTTTAATTTATGTTAATTATTCTATAATGTTATTTATTTTTTAAACTGCTTGTTGTTCAATTGTATTTTGGGACTCTGAGTCTATTGTTCCCAGATTTTGTAATTTTTGTAGTTTTATCCAAATACTATTTACCAAGAAAACCAATATTAAATAATAAACAATTAGATAGTTTCTGTTGCAACTGTCATTATTAAACTGGGTTTACATTTGCGAGAAAAAATCGCTACATTACTCACTCAAGTATTATTGCCGATTAGTCTAAACACTTAGATGCAATTTGTATCGCAAGTTGTAACCAAGTATCTTGCTGAAGTCGCGATTTGTTCCGACAGTGTTACACCTGATAGTAAATTCAAACAATTTAAACTCGCTGGAGTTTCCACACTCTTGTTGTAAATATCAGTTGCATTATACCATGATATTGCCACGAAATAAAAGTTCAAAATAATAGCAACATAATATTGAAATTTATTGATCTAATATTATAAATATTTAACAATGCAAAGGAAACTTATTTTAAAAAATATTACTAACTAAAAAGAGGTAAAAATCATGTTTTTAATAGATTTTTTTAAATGTTTAGTAAAAGCTAATAAACGACGTAATATAGTTTAAACGGGTAAGTAAAATAAAGATAAAACTATGAACTCACTGTCTATTTAAAATACATGTATTTTTTTATTTATTACTATTCGTTGTTTTTAATTAAGCAAGATTATTAATCGTTTCTTTATAAAACAAACGACAATATAAAATCTTTATCTGAAAAATGCATCTTCTTTATAATAATTAAATTAAGTAATTATAATTAGTAACTAGACATAAGTATAATTAGTAACTAGCAATAAGTATAATTATACAAATTATAAGATAAACTACTGTAATTACTTTCGATAAAATCAAACAGTGAAACAATAAAACCCCAAGGTATATAAAAACATCTTTTTGGTTCAACAAATACAAATAATAATAAGAAGAAAATAATATATATATATTTAAGTTATATGTGAGAAGTTAAAGAGGGGAATGCAGCCGAACGAGAACACAATAAATGAACGTTACAATCACATAGAATCTACTAAAAGAATATATTTACACAGCTTTTAACATATGGCTACAGATGAATGTCTTTCATAACATTCATTTTACAATGGTACACAAAAATTACATTTTTAGCATTTAAATTTATAGAACTACTTACATGATTTAACTTGTATTTATTTAAACTCACTAGTTAATATCATTTATAGATTTCTCTTTTATTATCTAAAGAAGAAAGGACATTAAAGTAGTAGTCAGTGTTTTTTCTTCAATTATTCCTTTATAATTGTATTTACCCTTATTTATATCAACATGTTTGAATAATATTCAGGTAAACTATTAAAAAACGTTGATTAATATATGTTTAAATTTCATAAATACTTATTGGTTTGGTTTAGGTACCCGAACATTAAATTTATTTTGTAGAACTCTATTCCTTAATGTCAGACTATTATTTTTATTTCAGTTTCTTCTAAATATTCAGTTCTTGCTACTCTATATACAGATTTAATGTGACATAATACGCTAATATCTAAACTGAAAGGTAGTTTAGCGGGGTAGAGAGTCTTTATACAATATTTCCATTGCATACATATTTGTATCATGTACTACATACGAATGTATTTGATACATTTAAAAGAAAAGTAAATTATATGTTTTTCAAGTTAATCTTAAGTCAACCAAAAATCCCTAATATTTGATACAATCAACTTGCCTTATAGAATACAAGTGCAATTGTTAATGTTACAATTTATACTGTGATACTTTAACTATAATGTTTTTTACTTTTCAGTTGGCCATCTTTTTCAATTACTATCGTATCGTTCGTATTTCGTCAAAATATGTGTTCGTAAAAAGAACGTTGGCTGCAGTGTTTTACTCAGTATTATAATATAGTATATATTGATTGAGAGTTTAATTTTTTCAGACCTACCGATGATTGGAGAGAGGAAGAAGAGTTAAATTGGGAACAGTATAAATGCATTTTAGAAAAAGATGCAGACATAACATTAGTACACAACTTCTCCAACGGGACGTTTACAACGGGAGACGAGTCTAAGAATGGTTCCTACTGTTTCATAGTACCCTGCTATTACGGAATAAATGGCAAAAC
>JAGFPH010006295.1:31309-53848 GCA_018207615.1 Philaenus spumarius
TTAACTATACAGCTGTATGCTATTTCCTCTCTCAAGCCCTCTGCTATGTAACTTCTCCTGACAGCAAACTAGTAACTGAGCAAGTAAACTTAAATTAATAATATTTTTTTATTTTATCAGGATATGCTCACGCAAATGGTTTTGGGCTGAAGATCTGATCAAGCACATCTACCTAAGATCACTAGCACACGGTTTTTTTAAAATTATTATCTTCCTTAATCGTATAAATAGTTTTTATATATTTAAATTTAATAGCATGTCACAATTTCCTATCCCTTAGACAATCCTTTGATATATTTATTAGATATACCAGTATCGCAAAACATTCAAGAGCACAAATCATATCTGAACATTCGGATACGTTGTACTGCTATTACAATGTATGTGCATATCTAGTAAAGAAAATAATTAAAATTTATTGGTTTACTTATTTTAAAAGTATATTAAAACTCCACTAATAACAAATCTATCAGTGTAGAACAAAATGTTCCGTCTACGAATGTGTGTAAGCTTATGTGACGAAATACATGATATATAATCTATGTATTTCTATTGTACTTACTATACATCGTACCGAAAGAAATACTTCTATTGTATAATATCATGATAGATGTATTGGCAAGGGCATTGGACTCAAGACCAATATAGTATTTTTCCTATGTTTAATATTTTAAACCTCCTTGTCAATTAGATATAAAGGAATATCTTTACTTAATCATGTTTTTGTAGGTTTCTTTATTTAGTTTTAGAGTTATTATTTGATAGTTTATGTTTGTTTGCATTATGTAATGAGGACATGTATTATTATAAAATATTTAATATTTTATAAATTTAATATAGACTAATTAAACTAATCATTCTGTTGACTCACAAAATAAAAATAATTTCTTGTTGCTTCCTTTTTACTTTTCCTTATTTGTACATTTACTATATTCGTATAACTTATTTTATTACAAAGAGGGGTACTGGTGCTACTCATTTTGCAATGCCATTCGTTAAAAATTTAGGTTTGGATAAAAAAATTACTATGAGTGAATTGGATAAAGTTTTAAGCACAGCAAAAAACAATAACGCTCCTTCTTTTATAGGATTAATTTTAAATTTTTAAACATGCACTAAAAGAATTTCTTGAATTGTTGTTAACACTTTTAAATTATCATTAGACTATGAAATTAATGACTAATTAATTTTAAAAATCTGTTATATTTTCACTACACAAGAAGAGTTAAACAGACATTGTTAATAATTACAGAGGTATTCCATTTACGAGATATTTGTCAAACATTTGGACGGGGGGGGGGGGGGAACTATTACATAGGTAGGAACATTGGGTGGATAATAATAACATCCAGACCTAATACCAAGCTGGATTTCGTAGATTATATTCACAGGTAGATATTATTAATTTCAATAATATTGTGAAGCTTGAAAGGAGGGAAAAAAGTTTGTAGTGTTTCGTAGATTTTCAAGCAGCTTTTGATCGGGTGGGTAAATCTTAATTATTTTACAAGTTATACAACTTAGGAGTATTTATAACACTTTTAATTCAATAAAAAATATATATGCAGGTACCTCATCGTAGGTATGGTTAAATTGTGGTCTAACAGATAAATTCACAACTACTACAAGTGTTTCAAAAGGGCACAAGTGTTTCTTTGTCCGTTGTTGTTTGCTTTTTTCATAAATGATATTTACGATGCGGTTAAAGGAGGTTTGTGGATAAAAGATTTAAATGTTACGGTACTTTTGTATGCCGATGATTTAGTATTGTTGGCTTCAGAGCCTAAAATATTATTGCAGAAATGTTTTAATATTTTTATAACTTATTGTAAAAGTTGCAATTTATTGGTAAATTTAGAAAGTCAAAGGTAATGGTACTTAGGGTGGTCGTTTGGGCACAAATGATCTGAAAACAACATTTTTTTTACAAGAACAATAACTTGGTCAACACCAATCCCCCAATATCAAAAGTGGTTGCCGATCAGAAAGGGTAATATTTCAGGTTTGATTGCCATGAACGTCAAACTATTTCCATGTGATAATTGGATAAAACGGTTCAACATTTTCATAGCCCTTTTCATGATGTCAATAAGGAAGCTGGTATAAATATTGAAACTTAATAAAACAATTAATTATAACTAAATATCTTATTTATGCGAACTAATTAATCAGCCTTACATATATAATATATAGTATATTAATGGTAAATAAAGTAATAAATATACTGAAAATTAAATGCATGTGTTACGGTTGCACAGATGGCTGGCCTGCGACGCAACACTTTGATTGAGTTGATTTTTCATAGATTTGTTTTTTGAAGTTGCTCCAGTGAATTTAGTATAACATATTTATTGATATTTTTGTTGTTGTTAATATACATTTAACTTTGATTTGTCTATCCATGCAAAGCCGAATCCGGCAGCTAATGAGTTATAAAGTGATATTATTAAAACACAATGACAAAGATAAATCAAGTAATAAAAAATTACTGTTAATATTAGGCCAAACCTAGTAAACTATATAATAGTTCTATTGTTAAACTACAATAAAATAGCTAAATATAGTAGTAAAACGTAATCAAGTAAGTGTCTATAAAAGGGCACTAGTAGATCCTCAAAGGTGGCTGTCTAGATTATACGGAACGAGTTTTGATAATTTATTTATAAAGTACTATGTACAAGATAATTACAGAAAACCATGTTGTTTGGCAAAATACCAACTACTTACATCACACAAATGAAACCAAAAGATTGCCTTCAGACTCAGATAGAATTACACAGCTCAAGACGTAATTTAAAATTAATCTATCCACACACCTTCCTACACAAACAAACAGAAAATCTCTTATCTTAATAATATTTTGAAACTGATATACTAGAAGTAATAATATAACGAATAGATTTTATAAAAATACTAAATATTTTTAAAACTAATTAATACCATTTATTCTTTTAGGTATGAAATATTTTTTTATTTGTAACCTTGGAGTATATAGTGAAAGTTAAATATAAGCATTTTATTTTTACTTATACTCATGTTAGTATCTGATTTATAATCTAAACTGTAATGCTATTAAATTTTACGTAAGTTCTTAAGAATTGTAAACAAAACAAAATGTAATGTATTACTAAATTATAAAACAAGTTCTACGTAATCTATATATATAAAAACCAACTCACTCACTCACTAACTCACTGACTCACTCATCACGATTTCTCAAAAACTACATAAACGGATTGGAATTAAATTTGGTATGTAGCTTCCTCTAGGGCCATAAGCGTTCACTAAAAAAGCGTTTTAAAAAATTGGAAATTGTAGGAGGGTTTGGGGGGTAAAAATTACTAAATCACGATTTCTCCAAAATTAAAGAACAGATTGGAATGAAATTTGGTATGTAGCTTCCTCTAGGGCCATAGGTGCCCACTAAGAAAGGGTATGAGAAATTTAGAAATTTTAGGAGGGGTTTGGGGATCAAAGTTACTAAAATCATAATTTCAGATCTTTTATTATTATGACAATAGTGCTTTTATTATTTAAGATCTATATATATAAAAGCCAAATACCACTCCCTGACTGAACACTTAAAAAGAATACAATTACTACGTTAAAAAGACTGAAAATACCAACCACCACGGGCAACGCCGTACGGGTCAGCTAGTAACTTATATTTGTAACTTGCTGGGAACTGCAAATTCACTCGGAGATGTGATTAAATATAAATAAATGAAGGACTATTGAAGTACTGTTGTGACTTATATTTAGGTATTATATTGTATTATAATGCCTCCAGAACTGTGATATAGACTATATAATGGTTTACATATCTTAATGTCCAGTTACAATCCTTTTTCTTTTTGTTGGGACTACCTGTTTCGGACACAAAACTCCATTTTCAAGTCAAAAACACACATGTAGTTGTTCACTGAGTCACATTTAACAACACTACATGAAACATTTAAATAATTTAACACAACACAAATAGGCCTAATTTAAAACAAGGTTGTCACGTGTCATCGTTGGCCAACAAACAGACAGACAGACAAAGAACTAAAAAATGCATGTTTATTTTTTGTAAAGTGTGAATAACCACAAGAGCTTAGGAAAAAGTATTTATTTCGAAATCACATACACTTCAATTTTATTTATATACCTAGATAAGTGAAATACTACAAGGTTGAGGAATCGAATATCTATAATTAATTGTTACACAAGAAATATGTGTGAAGTCATATCTTTGCGGTTAAACAGTAGAAGGAAATGGTCTGACGATAACAATAGGTGATACAGTTACGTTTAGTTACAGAGACGAATAGTATTTGGTAAGACAGCAGTCCCTATCTCGTCCATGTTAAAACAGCCATTTTTAGGTACACATAACTTTTACAAACATTAATCTATCAACTTGAGTTTTTTTTACCTAATTGTATACATTTGTATTTACAATAATAGGAAGCAAAAAAGTTTTTGAGCAAAAATGGGCTTTATGTACAACTATTTAAAAACTTTACAAAATATTTTCTAATTTTTCAACACATAATATTTTTTTAATTCAACAAGTTTTTTTTTCTCAAGGAAATTGGTTTCTAATTTTATTTCTTAGATTATCAGGAACACACAAACAAAATTATGAAAATCTGTTCATAATTGCGGAAAAAAGTGTACCTGAGTCTAAAAAACCACAAATTTCGGGAAACAAGAAAAGAAGCCAAAGACCAAGTAAAATACTGTTGTTTTGCTTACTTTATTATTTTTTAAAAAGCTCATTTTTCGGCCGTTTTTTTTTTGCCTTCCTGGCTCTTTTTTCAACTTCTAACAGCACATTATATCAAAAGTAACATAGGAAACACTAACACTGAGCCTTGGGAACGCTAAACCTAAGGTGTAATGGTTTATAAAAATTACTGTAAAACATAAAGATTGATGTTTTTCTCCATACTATTTGGTATCTATGTGTTCTGAAACCCCTGTTCTACAAAACAAAATTACAAACAAAATTAATTTTTTTCGATTTTTGGCTGCTGTCTTACCTATATGGAACGAAGGTAATATTACTTACTACGTACACTGCTAAAGCATAGTAAAATCTACGTAAGGAGTGTTACTTTAGGTACTTTCCTCAGTTATATTTGAACAGTTCTAACAAAGTGTTAGTTTTAAAGCATATAATTAGTATAGATCCCAAATAATAATTTATACACGATTGAAGTATAACAAATATTTGTTTATCACAATGAGCTCTTAACAAAACAAAATCTATAATACTCTTGGTATTTTCATAGTTTTAATTTTGGTAATGTATATATAATAATAATATGCTATTATTTCTTATCTATAGTAGACATTTAATATTTTTTTTTATATATAAGGGAACAAAGTGAGAGGTTCTCGTCTAGTTTACTCGGCTGTGGAGCAGATTGGCTAATAGGTTAAAAGTTAAAGTAACTATTAAAGTACAAAACTCTTTTGGCATTTCTAATTTCCGTAACTAAAAGTTTATTTTTTATTTAACAGTGGCTATTAGACAGTGGTTAGATAATCTTGATCTTTTGATAGTTTTATTTTTGGTAATGTATATAATAATATGTCATGATTTCTTATGTATGGTAAAAATTTAATAATTGTTGATACCTTTTGGTTAATATAACTGAACAGAGGGCTGAAGAGTTAAAGGCGTTAGTCTAAATACTGTATTAACTATTATCAGTAAAAATCGTTGGTCTTTCTAATTTCAGTGTGATTAAAATCTGCGTTTCCCTACCGAGACAAATACAGATACAAACTTAGAGTTGGTTAGACCTCTTTTTGATACGATATTTTACTTATATGTCACATAAAATGAATAGCTAATGAAAATAGCTTGGACAATATCTTAAAATTGTAATTTGTTAAACCTATTTTGATCAAACTAAGCCTGAAGCTGTCCCAGATGAATGAAAAAATGAATTAAAATTTGTGTTTCCCAACTAACACGGACAAAATATTTTAGTTTCAGGTGATTATGATTAGACCTTTTGTCGATACGATATTGTAAGATAATGAGTATATCATTGTTACTAATAAGATATTAATTTTGCTTTACATGAATATAAAAATGGTCAATGAAAATATTTTTTTTTTTCATAACGGATTGGAAATGTGATTATTGAATACGCCACTATACCATTTGTGGTATTGACTAATATTATAGAGTGGTTTAGATGTTAAAAGCTCTCGTACAGTCTGGTAAATTTGGAAACTCTACACATCCGCGTGGATCTGAACTTAGTTACTCTACGCCACTCGTTTTGCAATTGCCATACAGCAACAATAGCAACTTCAATTTTTATTTTACAGTAATGTTGCAAATAATTAAAACAAATCCGATTCAAGAATGTACTTTACGGAACGCCCTTAAGTGGTTACATTTTCAATCAAGACAGTAATTAAATTGATTTTTAAAATAAAATGACAGCGTTATTAAACAAAACCAAATGATATCAGTCACTCCTCTCCCGTAGTAGGTTTAAATTAATTGACCGAGTTCAAGAAAATTTTTGCAATTTTTTGTATCCGAAAACCCGTTTTTTTAAATACAATTTTTATTTTTTAAAACGTATATCTCAAAAAAAATATGCTTTCATTAACCCATATTAATTAATTTATTTTATTTATTGCTTCTAAACAAAATTAAATACAGTTGGATCTTCTACCTTTTCTATTTCTATATAACTTTAAATATGGCGATAATATTAGCTAACTTAAAATAACAAGAATTATAAAACAACTACAACAGAATGTAACAAAATAAAGTACACATATATAAAAAAATAACCAATTCCACATATATAAGTTAACTTCATGTAATACTTTCAACCTTATAGTATGCTTGGATCAGCGGACCTTTTACTAGAGAACGTTTGACAATTAAGTTTAGTATTTTCAATAAACTCTTTCCACAGAAAGTGAAGTTACCCATATTGAAAATAATACGAATACGTGAAATACCTGGTTGATTTAAGATAGAAGTCGTAACCCAAGCAAAATGTATATCTGCATAAACTGTCATTAATAATACATACACAAAATAATAATAAATTTGATAACACTTTATTCATCGCAATGTACAAGATGAATATGTCACTCAACCTGATATAACAGAAAAAAATATAACAACATTAGCATAAGACGGAATATATCAATATGTATTAACTCATCGTTTGCACTAAACAGAATGAATAATATGGAACTAAAATGCTTATATATTACATATTCTCTAAATTGATTTTTTTTATAAATAATGTTAAGTTAAACGCCGTAAGAGAGAAGTCAATAAATTAAAGTTTGACACCAAATCCATATGATTGATCATGTCAAATTTTATCGGCCATGGAAGAGATAAATAGTTGTGTTTTTAGAACCATCATAAAATAAAATTTATATTTTTAATGTAGTAAACAATTATTACTGAATTATTCTTATCTGATATTTTCTATTGTTTAGAACATCTCATGGATGAATCGATAAGGTATAAATCAAATTTATTAAAAAGCAATTAAGTTAATAGAATATGTAGCGCAATTTGTTATTTTGATAGTTTTTTAAATTGAAAATAAAGCCTTCAATGATGTACTCAAAATTCGTATAATGTCAACTTACAATAGTAGGTTGTCCTTTTGTTTTATTTGGTTTATTCAGTTATTACTGAATTTGGTTACGTTGCAGATATATTCTTCGATGTCAATAAACGCATAACATTAGATACCACAGTAAATACTATTATCTGAAAACAAAAATATATTAAACTATTTTAAACAAATTTTAAGTTTTACATAGAATTGTAAAATATAAATAGTGTTTTTATAGCTAATCCTCTATATATACAAAATTAAACTTTAGACACAAATAATATGATACAATGTGACGTCACACATTATAAGAAGTTTTGCGTCAGAAATTCTAGTAAACATTTTCGGTAAAACAAAGAGTCCTTTAACAAAACCTTTCCTTGTAATATTAAAATTTTGCATTATATTTGAAAACAGACAACTAAAACAAGAACGAAAAATTCTTGTGAAAAAGTGGTTTATTTAACTAGTAAGAGTGCTTTATTATTTACTAACTTGCTTTATTTGTTATTTGTACAATTTAAAAACACTAAAATATGATACAATTTTATGGATATGGCAGAAGCTCAGTCATCAAGATACTGTGTTAAAGCAGGTATACTATTATTTTGTGGTATTTGTAAATAAATATGTTAAACATTTACTTTCAACCCTTTATTTGCTTTATATATTTGTCTAAAAATAAAACATTTAAAACTTACTGTACTGTTTATTTTGATACTATTTCATTGTCATCGTAAAAAGAAATATTCCAAAGGTTTTATCATTTGACAAATTTAAACTACAATCCCAATAAAGAGCTTGTTATTTAATTTCTAGTCAAAAGATTAATATATTTAATAATTATAATATAATAATAATTATAATATAGTTCATAATTTAATAACATATAATCCTTTTAATTACGTTTCTATCCGTAAGAGTTGTTGTAGCTTGATCCCTTACACTTGACACACTGTATATGTTTTACATGTTAGATATAGTTGTACATTGCATACGCGCATAGGAAATTGCTACTTAGTAAAGTAATTTTAATAATTAATTGAGGAGATTGCATGCTATAATTTAATATTAATACCAACCATAGTCAACGCCCAAGAGACAGTATCTCCGTTAGTGCATCATACGCAACAAGACATGGTTAACAGGAAGCTCAACTTGCATCAGTAGTTTGAGGTCTAGATGTTTCCAGTTGCGGTCAATATTTTTGTTAGCGTCCTCTGTTTTGGGTAAGTAGGTAGGCCATTAAAATACAAGTATTTATTCTGTAAGTGTAATTCATCCAACAAACTTTTTTAAGAATCAGAATAATTTATTGCTGAATTCGTTTTTAAAACAGCTACATAATATTACGTTATTTAAAAAAAATCAGGTTACCGTACACATATATAAATATTCCAATAAACATTATTTTCTGAAATATACAGATGACATACAAAATAGTTTGTCTAATATAGATAAACTTCCAACAGCGGTCATTTAAATTTAACAATAAATCACCAATAATGAATTAATCACTAATTAAAATTAGTTTAAAATATTTCTAATCTATCTATACAAAAGCGAAATGGCACTCATTCATTCATCAGCAGAACTAAAAATCTACTGAACCAAATGAGTTCAAATTTGGCATGCATGTTCAGTTGGACCTTTAGATTCGCACTAAGAACGGATTTTGAATACATCCCAAAGATACGCCCAATATTCGCGTTTTTCTAACGATTTTTGCGTTTTCTCAGCTTTTTCGAGAACTAATTGGCAGAAAATGTTGAAATTTGGTACTTAGGTTCGTTTAAGGCCTAAAAGTAGTCTGTTAAAAAATGTTTGAGATTCTCCCAAAATTACGCCAGAAATAGGCGTTTTTGCATTTTTCCTTGCGTTTTCAATACGTTTTTGATCATCCTCAAATTACGCCCGAACGGATTGGAATGAAATTTGGTATGTAGCTTCCTCTAGGGCCTTAGGCGCTCTCTAAGAAAGGGTATGAAAAATTTCGAAATTTTAAGAGGGGTTTGGGGGGATCAAAGTTACTAAAATCATAATTTCAGATCTTTCATTATTATGACAATAGTGCTTTTATTATTTAAGATTTATATATATAAAAGCCAAATACCACTCACTAACTGAACACTTCAAAAGATTACAATTACGTTAAAAAGACTGAAAATACTAACCACCACGGGCAACGCCGTACGTGTCAGCTAGTTTATTTATAATTCTATAGTAACGGCATGTTTACATAACACTTCCCTTTCTTTGACATTGAACTCAAGAAAAAAATAAATAAATACATACATTTAATGTATACATGAGTATATGTGTTTTATGTACATTTACTATTATTTATTTCAAGCTCATGAAAGCTCTTTATCCATGGTCAAGGAATTTATTTTTCAGTAATATATTTTATAGCTTAATAAGGACGTTACGAATCCGTTATCTATATATACAAATTCGAAATACCACTCACTGACTCACTCATCACCAAATCTCAAAAACCACCGAACGGATTGGAATGTAATTTGCTACGTATCTTCCTCTAGGGCAGCAGTAGGTGCTCGCTGATAAAGGTTAAAAAAAAAATCGAAATTTTAGAGGGGGAGGGGGTTTGGGGAGGTCAAAGTTACTAAAAATCCCCACAAGAAATACATAGTATAATATATTTATTGATATATTTTTTTGGTTACTATACATTTAACTTTGATTTGTCTATCCGTGCAAAGCTGAATCGGGCCAGCTGGTATTCTGTAAGATTAACATTAGGCTTATTAGCGACAAGACTAATAGTCAGCTGATTTTAATGAAAACAAAATGAGATAAATTAGATATGTAATCAACCTTGGTTTCACTAAACTTATTTTAGTAAAAATAACTAATAATAAATTTGAAATTACATTTTTGTTTCGGTTTCTGTATATTTCTTCATTTTTAAACTAATTATTGTAACAGTTGATTCTTTTAAAAACGAAATATTTACATTGGTACACTAGAGAAAAAAATTGCTACTTAAAAATCCTGGCATTGTAGGACCTTTGATTATTGAAACTATTTACTATTAATTATAAAATTAGAAGTCGACATTTTTAAAACATCCTGTATACTATCTGCAGCTGATGAAGAGACGTTAAATCTGCATTACTAATATTGTTAAACATTGCAGATATGTGTCGGCTGTGGAGAGAGATTATTCAACTCAGCCAGGGGAGACGGTTTTGTATTTAAACAATGAGAATAACGCATCGTTATCAGATTTGCACAATATCACCAATGGAGAGGTTAGTTTTACAAGACCACTGGGAGTAGAAGAAGAACGTGAGGGTTACAGGTACACAAATCTACAAACTCTATTTGCCGTAACCATTACATATAATAATGTGTGTAAAAATACAGAAACGGTTATACACAAAGATAGATAGGCTACATGTTTGACTTCACATTTGAAAGAAATTTCTATTTTGTAAAACTTGGTGGTTTTGAAATTGTGATAATACGAGCTATTTTTAGGAAATTTGAAAGTTTGCCAACTTTAAAATGATTAATGGAAACTCTTATCTTGTACTACGTTTTCGGATCTCATAATTTTAACACTTTTTTATTCTTTGTGTGTATTCTTTTAAAAGCTCAAAATTTTTCATGTTATTTAGATATGAATAAATTTGTTTTTGTTCTTGATAGGCTCCTGGTTTATTTTTATTTAGTGTAGGATATATAACAACACATCCATACTAAAAGATACTTTTTCAGTTACGTCATAAAATTATTGTTTTGTAAAAATAATGGCCGTAAGTTTTCAGTTTAAACCGATAATGTGGCACCTGTAATTAAAATAAATTGTTATCTAAATTTGTATCTTTTATGATGCGTTCTGATAAAAGATTAATTTCAAGCATTTTTTTATTTTCGGTTTATTTTGTATCTCCCAATTTTAATACACATATATTCTTCGTTTTCCAAAAAGGCTCTATTGAACTTGATAAAATTTACAAGTTCTAACTCGCGAAAGTACTGTCAATTAGTTTAAACACTGAGATGCAATTGTTATCGCAAGTTGTAAGCATTCGTCGTGCTAATGTTGTGATGTGTTCCGAGAGTTGAATGTAAAGCCATTTTCACCTGAAAGTAAGTTCAAGCAATTTTAACTGTCTGTACTTTCCAAACTCATGTTGAAAATGTTGGTGTTGAATTATGCCATTATATTTCCACGACATAAAAGTAAAAAATATCAGCAAAATATATACAAATGTATGTATCTAAAATACATGTGCAAAGCAATTATTAACACTTTTTTATAGGTATTAAGTACTAGAGAAAATAAAAAGAATTCTCTAAAATTTATAAACATGCGACGATATAAAAATACAAAATATCAGCAAAAATATATTACAACTTATTTATCAAAAATAAATGTTCAAAGCAACGAAAAAAGTGTGTTATCTGTAATAAGAATTACTATAGTAAACAACGAACGTTTCTTTCAAATTTATAAAAAGCATATTTTTAATAGATTTAATAAAATAAACTTAATTTTAAAAAATATATTTATAAAACCTCTTAATCCACAAAATACATTTTGAACTGATGAGTAAAATAAAGATAAAACTGTACACTCACTGCATATGTAATAGTATATTTCGCACCTAGGGCCGAAAACGAGGTTTTGCAGGCTTGAGATCGTGTTTCAAGTTCGAGACGGAGTCGAAAACTTGAAACGATCGAGAGCTGCAAAACCCTTTCAGCCGTGGTGCGAACGCAATTTTTCACCACACTACACAATAAAATAAACACTATATAAAATTTAAAAAGAATATTTATTTAGCACACATGAAAATGAAACTTTGAGGTTATAAACTAGCTATCTATGGATATAGGTTCATATTTTAATTGAACAAACGAACAGCTGACTTTACGGCCCTAGGGCAGAAAAGAGCCACTTTCGGCCTCCAAATAATGTTCCGAAAATAGCTGAAAACATCGTAGCGTGGTAAAAAATATATTTTTATTAAAATTGTTTACACATTTTTTCAAGTAAGTAAGATAATTAATTGTCTTCTTTACAAAACAAATAACAATAAACAATTTTAAACTAAAAATAACTTCTTTTATGAAATATAAAAAGTGATTTGTACACAAAGTTATTAGAATAGAATGGTTAAAATTGTAATAACTTGAAATAAAAGCAACAGTGAAACAATAAAACTATTAGGTATATAGAACACTAAACTTATTTATATTGATTCAAAGAAAAAGTATAATAATAACAAGAAAAATATGTATATTTATCTAGTATTATGTGAGAAGTGAAAGAAAGAAATGTAGCTAAATTGTACACACAAAATGAAAATTAAAACTACATGGAATCTAGAATGTACTGAAACAGCTTCTTAAATTTTTTGCAGAGGATTGTCTTTCATGACATCCATTGTGCATTAAATTGTTTAACAATGATATAATACCGGTAATAAAATAATTGAGCATTTTCATAATTTTTATTTTATAGAACGGCTTATTTAATTTAACTAGTATTCATTCATAAAC
This sequence comes from Philaenus spumarius, assembly GCA_018207615.1. Taxonomy (NCBI): domain Eukaryota; kingdom Metazoa; phylum Arthropoda; class Insecta; order Hemiptera; family Aphrophoridae; genus Philaenus; species Philaenus spumarius. The sequence goes on from JAGFPH010006295.1 coordinate 44,449, forward strand.
GCTCAACACCATCATTAATTCTACTATTTTATTACCTTAAAAAAATTCATTAGGATAAGTCAACGTTTTTGTCTTCAATTAAATGATTCCTTGATAATTTTATAAACCAACAATTAATTATTTTCTTATGTTTTAATATTTTCAGTTAAACAATTAATTAAAACACTTTGGTGATAAATATTTTAAAAAACTTTATAAATAGCGATAGGTTTGGTTTAGGTAAACTACATTTTTTTTCGTATATCTTATAATTTCATGATGGGTTTTAATGTGTTATAATACGCTCCTTCTTGACTATATCCGTACTCTAGCTTACCAGAGCGTTTTACATAGTTTTTAAAATATTTATATTGCATATACACCAATTGAAATTACATGTTTTATTATAAAATGTAAAAGTTTTGAAAGTGTTTAATTAATTATTTTTTAAAGTAAAGTATGTGTTTTCTAAGTCAACTTTGAATTAACACAACAATCTCAAATATTTTTTTAAATATACATGTTCTTTAGAAAGGCCAGTTCATTTATGTAGTTTACAAATTATACTATTAGTCTATACTTTAAGGGTTGAGTAAAAAATGGGCTTTGGATAATATTTCAAATTATATATTTGGTATTTGGGATGACGATCATTTTGCAAGATTGCAAATGAAACTGATATCAATCTGAAACAAATATATGACCATTTAATGTGAATAGCTAAGTTGACGGAAAATGACCAGTGCTGCAACAAAAATCAGCTGTTAATAAACTCCTAACACATCAAATCTTCCTTGAAGATATTTGTATAAACAGCTGACTTAAATTAATTGAAATTGTTGTTTGCTTTTGTAATATTTCTAGGTTAGGTTTTTTTTTACCAGAAGGTGACATATGTTATACTGATTTTTTAAAACCTATATTTAACTACTCTGTTGGTACATAAAAAATGTAATTAAAATGTTTTGATGTACGTTAAATATTATAAAAATTTAGTTACAATTATTTCAATACCTGTTAATATAAATTAAACGATTTAAGTTATGGAGAGTACAAAGAGTATTGGCGGCTAATGAACGAAGGGATCTCCATAAACCACGCAATCAGTTCAATAATTAATTTATAAAACGACGTGGAAAATTTTCACTGGTCTAAGATTAAAGAAAAAGAGTAGTGCTGTCAACCTAAGCACACAGACTAATTTTATGTTGAATATTGTAAATTCTTGATGGTAAACATACTGTGTATAGGGACTGTAAGTTACAACTTCAGGCTATGTTATTTTAGTTTACATATCTCTGATACAAAACAACTTAATTGATGTTACCAACATATATTATATATATTTGTTTACAAACTGGAAATATACTACGACTAGAGATTGTAAGGTAGAACTTCAGGCTATTTTATTTATGTTTACATATCTCTTATACAAAACAACTTAATTTATATTACCAACATTTATTATATATATATGTTTACAAACTGGAAACATATTACGACTAGATATTGTAAGTTAGAAATTCAGCCTGTTTCTAATTTTCATCTATTGAAAATATCTTGAAAATATACATAGAATACATTTGGACTTTTGTTTGGATTGACTTGACGTATCCAATAATTAATAACGAATGTTTTGATTCATAGATGTAGGCCTATATTAAGTACCAATAGTCTGCAGTTGTATTTAAAGTTTTTTAAACATTCGGTTTTATAGGAGTTAATAAAGCTAAAACTGTTTTTGTTCCTGTTTGTTAGTTTGAGTTATACATATTTTATTTAGTGGTGGTAACATGTCTGTAAAAGTACATGAGTATTGGAGTCTATCAATCGTGTTAATTTACGTTTGCATAAGCAGGCTGACGTCATTAAATTTTAAGTCTAATATTACCCGAGTGGTGCGAAATACTATTTGAAGTGAGCTATTAGTTATTTTAAATTGAACAAGTTGTGAATTTAGTTTAAGTTTAAAGGGTTTTAACAATACAATTACGTAGTAGAGGATTTTCTTGCGCATACGTTGGCAACGCTGCTCAATATTTTTGCTGGTGGCGAGTTTTAAACTTAAACGTTGTGCATTTACTGCATATGGATTATATATATCAACCTAAAGGGTATATATAGCCTCAATTTGTTGGGAAAAAGTTTAAATGTACAAGTAGTTTCAAAAAGAGAAAGTTTTGGAATATAAAAGCTAAAAAAAAAAATATATTTGTCCCTTCAAAATATAAGGACATTTTAAAACGTTGCGCAGTTCATTGAAGATGTAGTCCTAACTAATTACTTCAGTAATAATTTGTTTATTGCAACACATTCAATTTACCACTAACAGCTGATTACGTACTTTGAAATAATTTCTATTTATTTATTAAATCTTTGAAACGAGCTTTTGTTTATTAGTAGGCATAAGTCATAACTATTCTTCTTAATCTTTATTTTAATTTCTGTTATGTAAACATGATTTGATTCAGATATTTAATATTATATCATTTGCCATGCTATATTTGATGGTCGATCAATAATACACCTTTATTTAAAAGAAAAATATGATCTAATTTAAATATGACACAGGAGAAAACTAGATATATTACCAGACAAATTTATTGAACATCTGCCGTGATTTCAGCTAATTTCCAAAACTAAATGAATTTTTTTAGGATTTCAACCAACTATTTGGGAAATTGGTCTACTTAAGAATGTACAAAATGTAAATATTAGTAGAATTCGTTTGCATCTCAGCCTTCAGGCCCAGCCTTCCGCACGCAGAGGAAACACACGTTTACACTTCGACCTTGCGTCTTCGTATTATTTTATAGAATGCCCTTTGTTAGTTTGCATCCCAGCCGTCAGAATCGCATCAGAATCTGCCTCCAAAGTAAACTCCCCCAGATGTAATTGAAATGGGTTGTTTTATCATATTTCACTTTATTAACTATTTTGGCAGAATCAGACGGGCTATAAGGACGTGTATACAACTAAATATGCAGGATAATTTCTTATGTTATTGTATTTTTTGATAAAACTACAAACAATTTTCTTTCCAGTATAAACCATCTAAAATATATTTTACTTCCGGTCAAAAAATGAGCCTCCGATTGTTGGATATTTTGGCAATGTATACATATATATATACATGTATATATAACATATGCAATGACACCAGAAAACATGTTCTGGTGAATATTATCGGTGATCATTATTTATTACATGACAGTCAAAGAAATAGTTTATCTATCCTACAGAATTTCGTTAATACAAACATTTACACTGTTTCTAAAAAAAAAATAAAATAATATTGAAAAGCGTTTCTATTAAAAAGATATCATTATCAGTGACGGTTTCAGTTACAATTTTATAACTAGTTTATCTTAAGAAGTTTGTAACTGTATTCGTCACTGATGATGACTTTTGGTTTATTTATACATTATCTGCTTTATCCATAGTAAGACTTCATCTTTTTCTTTCTTACTATTTTTTTTAGGTTCCGTGTTCACATCTTCAAGTGTTACCTCACGTTTAGGTGGTCTTATTCAAATATTTAATTTGAATTGACAATGTGTAACCTACTTAAAGCGTATAACATAAAATTGGTGCAGAAATACTGATATTAAAAATAATTTTAAATAATGTTACGGCCTATAAGTAGTTACAAAATATATATTTATTTGTTAAAAACATTTCTAAATCTTACATAATATTTTAACACGTAAAACATTTGAAATAATTTGCTATATTAACTTTTTGAATTAAATTCTTGGGTTTTTATGTCAACCTTGAGTAATTAAACAATCCCACATATTTGATATATCCAACTAGTTCTATTAAAAGGCAAGTACATTTATTTAATTTAAAATATACTATGATACTTTAAGTATCATGTTTTGACATTTCTATGGGTCCTAATCTTAAATAACAATAATTTCGTTTTTATTTTGTCAAAATATGTGTTCCTAAGAAGAACGTTTGTTGCTGCATTTTGCTTAGTATTGCAATATAGTACAGATTTGATTGAGAGTTTTCTTTTTCAGACCTACCAACGATGTAAGAGAAAAAGAAGAAATAAATTGGGAACAGTTTAAATGTATTTTCGCAAAAGACGTCAACATAACAGTGGTATACAGCGCCTCCAACGGTACGTTTACAAAGGGAGACGAGTCTAAGAATGGTTCCTACTGTTTAACATCAACCTGCTATTACCGAATAAATGGCACAATGTCAGAAGGGTTCTGTGTTTACGTGTTTTCCGTCAACACTACAGAATTGGCAAAGTCCGGAGTTAAAAAGGAAGACATTACAATTGGCCCAACGTTGGTGCCGGGTATTTATGTACAATTTAGATTATTTGTTAAGACCAATAACTATGATGATGAGAACGAGTTCAACAATGAAGAATTTGATGATGAACGAAAGGCCACCAGGTAAGAATGTTCTGAATATATCTGTAATAAAAACAATACGAATTTTACATGTTGTTTGGGGAAAACAAAAACAAAAATTAGGCTATATTCCACGGATAGAAAATAGGGTATAATTAAATATAAGCACTAAAATGATATCATCATTATGTAAACCAGTTTTACATTTTGTCACGTTTTGCTAAGGGGTGAAAATTTAGTAAAAACCCTAAAACTATAAATATTAAGTTATCGACGTGAAATTTAGTACACGTAATTCCCATAGGTGTTAGAGGTTCAGTATGAAAGAATTTTAAAATATTTGCTCTTTAAGGAATGAAACAACCCTAAAAACAATACATAGTTTCCTTAAAGCTATAGGGCTGATATTTTATGCATATATTTCTGACAAGATACGTATAAAAGATAAACCACTTTGATATTTTGTCACATTCTGCTAAAGGATGAAAATGTGATAAAATCTCCTAAAATATTAAATACTAATTCCAATAACTCCCCACATAAGTAGAAAGCTGAAATTTGGCAAATCCTATTACTTTAAATGAGCAATTCTAGTATGTATCTTTGTATCTGTCGCGGATCTCGAAAACGGATCTAACGAATTCAAATAAATTTTGTATTTAGGTGTAGTTTTGATTTCTAAGTACACCCATATAGTTGTATTTCGTGTAAAAATGCATTTTTTAAAATAAAATCTGATTTAAAAGTTGAAAAATTTTAACATAGGGTCTTATGGGTTGCCATGTTGGTTACAAAATAACAACGAAATAGTAAGTAAAGCGATCAAAACAGCTGTTTATAAACAAGTCAATTTATACTGTTTTAGCACGTTGGAAATAGAGTGGAATAGTTACTGGGATTGAGTATTATCAAAAATCAGCTGTCCATTGGATAGTTTTTAATTAATGTTAAAAAACAAGCTAATTTATACGTTGGAATTAGAACAAATTGGTCCTGATTTAACAATTTATTTTGTAAAAAAAAAGGTAAACTTGACAAAGATGGATAAATTCTAATAGTCAATTTTTTAATATAGGCCTGGTTCATTTCTGAAACATAGTATTGAGGTTATATTAATCCTGCAATAATTTTTACTATATTTAGGCCTGGTTTCAAAACTTGAGTTGACAGAAAATAGTAGAACTAGGACTAAAATCGTAATGAAAGTCTCTAACATTTCTAAAGCATGTATTTGAGGTTATAATCAATCTTGTAATTACTGTTAATATATTTAAGGCTGGTTTTATAATTTTACAAACCTATGTACAAACGAGCCAAACATTAACGAGATTCTTTAGCGAATTTTCCAACTGCGAGCGAAGAATCCAGGGGCAGAGCCCCTAGTATTAATGTGAGTGAAGTGCTGTGTAGTAAAGAAATAATAAGATATGTAATTTAAATAGTTGCGTCTAATGAGTGAAATGGGGATTGACAGTACTTTTACAATAAAAATAATAAGTTTTATTTTGAAAATTATTTTATTTTCTGATTGTAAGAAATCAAGTTCTTTAATTACATTTCTTTTCCAGCTCTATTTAAATACCTTCTGACAATCCTTTGATTCTCTTAAAACAAAATTGTTAATTTGTTTTATTATCTTTAATAAAAAAAGTTTAATCTCATTATTCTTTTTTAAAGATTATTTAACTATTTTTTTACCTAAATTACCTCTTTAAATACTCTTATATGTTTTACTTCCTTTAAGTCTCCTTATTTTTAAAAGTTACATTTCTGTATTCCAATCATCTCTATATCTGTAATCGCGTCTCCTTCTGTAGGTTGTATTTACTATTTAGAATGGAGAGTGTATATGTACTTCTTCCTTACCGTGTAGTGCTCATCAGGGGTAACGGCGAATGTTTGTTTTCCTCACGTGCTTACTTGATACATGGTACTGATTCATTGGAATCTGAGGTACGGGCGCTCTGGTTCAAACCCTACACTTTGAAGGAGACAGGTCACTTTTACCGAACTAAGCCGAAGTATCTAGGCGAGATGCTCAGGTCTCAAACTTATGGTACAACCTGTGAGCTGATGGCTGCTGGCGAAATATATCCATACGAGCTACAGGTACCGTAATGATTCCCTATTTGCAAAGTTTGGCGAGAATGAACAGGGGATAAAAAGAATGAGATTTACGGGAGAGCTAACGCACGGCCACTTTGACGCCCTCATTCCACAAGAGTCGCACCCTCGTCCTACTTATTTACTTACTCGTGGCGTGAGTATATTTGATAAGGAAGCTCAGAAGGTTGATAAAAAAAAAGAATCTACCGAAGATATCCTGCCGTTACCAATGGTTTCAGTGGAAGTTTGTCATTCTCCTGATAGTACAGAGTCAGATCAAAGTGTTCTAGTACTTAAAATTAGTAAGACAAGAGGTATAAAACGTCGAAAGAGATTTACAAACTCAAACCGTAAAAAGAAACATAAGGAAGCTGTAGAAAATATACAGAGTAAAAAACCGGATATAAAACAATCCAATGCAAAAAAATATACAGAACAAAATTCAGAAGTAAACCGAACTTCAGTAAAAAAATATACTGAACAAATCTGGAGGTAAACCGAACTTTCATAAAAAAATATAGAGAAAATCTTAGTAACAGAGCTGCAGTAAAAAGTATAGAGAGTGACATCCAGATATATAAATAGAGCAACAGTTTTGTAGTAAGCTAAAAACCATCCCGAATTAAATAGAAGCTGTTAGATACAGTGAAAAAAAGACGAAACATTAACCTTTTGCCTTTTACTATAAAATCAATGTCAGGTTTTAAATATGATGTAAACTTTGATACAATAAATATGATGTAAACTTTGATACAATGGTCGTTCTTCGTCCCTTAAAAATGTTCAAATGGTGTAAGGCTGGTAAGTGGAAGGAGAAAAGTCCCGGACCGTGTTGCGCTATCGACAAGGTACAACTCCCACTACTCCAGCCATCCCCTGTGCCTCTTCATAATCTACTTACCAACAAAAACCCTGCATCTAAGGACTTCTTAGCGAACATCAGAAAATACAACAGCTGTTTCCAAATGACATCTTTTTGTGCAAAAGAAGTAAAGGAAGGGAATTTTATGCCAAAATTCAAAGTTCAAGGGCAAGTTTATCACTTGATTGGAAGTATGTTACCTTTACCAAAACAAAATCCCTCATTTTTTCATATTTATTTCTTGGGCGATATTAAGAAATAGGCTAATATCAGATCAAATCTCTTCCCACTCCTTAAACCGAGGGAGTGAACTTCAAAAAATGCTTCATGATCAAAAAATTACATAAGGATTTTAAAATTTCCATGTAAAATTTTACGTAAGACGAAGACTTTAGTGTTGTTATTCAAGCAAATAGGACGTCTGTATGTGGGCATAAGAGTTAAGAGTCGCTTTAATACGCCAACAGCCAATAAGGTGGCTCTGGTGAGCAAAGGTCAGGAGTTTGAGAAGCGTTATATCGATTGTGCTCTACGGAAGAGACTCAAAACTGGTTCGGGTCAGAGATGCTTATGATGCTCTCCAATACACTCTAATGTTCTGCCGTAGAGAAGACGGCTATTACGTAAAAATCCCGCAGCATAATTAAAATACGAAAGATTCATTGAAGAAAACAGTTTCCGCATCTAATTTTTGCTCTTACCGTACAATTAAGAGTAAGGGTAAAGAAAATCATATCTTATTGTTTCGCAGTCTTTTAAACCAGTTTTTATTATTATTATTATTATTAGTTTTTACATTTACGCTAAGATAGAGACAGAACGGTTACACTTTATTAGACCCAATAAAAAAAAACTGCGTTCTGAGAACTATGTACATCCGCGGGACGCTATCAGCAAGGGCGGGGCGGGGGATGGTCAAGTATCAGATTTTTTTGCAAAATGATTGTGCTGCCCTCAAGTTTTACATGTGGGCCCCGTTATATTCATGCATGCACTCAGGATGTCATGACTTGTGTACGTCAACATGGCCGCCTTGATCTGTTTATTACCTTTACATGGAGTAGATGGAATTGTCGCAGAAAGGAACTGGACCAGCACTGTCGCGGAGCAATTCAACCGGGCAAACCTCCTGCTGCCACCATTGCTGTAACAGCAGACCCCGCCCTTGCCCCACTCCGTAAATAACAACAGCAGTTCTGCCAACCTCGAGGCTGTAGAGTAAAATTATGGAACCATCAGAAACTAATTGTTGAACGAGCGTCAGCGATGCCCTGTTTCAACTCAACCAATTATTATTTCGTTTGTCTGTTTGTTACTGAAATTTAGCATAAATAATTAGTCAGGAAGTCAAGAAAAATGACGTATGTGTATAGATTTTTGTAAAATTTTGTATTTGTTTAATATTATTATACACTTTGTAAATGAGTCACAACTTATAACTTATTATAACTCAAATTGTTTATAGTAAACAGACTGTGTGATCTGAACTGTAGCTGAATGGTTAGATTCAGTGTGTGATTTCAGTTCTAATACATGTATAAGGATTTTATCCCATGAACCAATAATTACTTTTTTTACTTTTTCAAATAGGCCTAAGCATAGGGCCTACATAATTATTTCAACATAAGTTATAAAATTGTAACCTGTAAAAAGTTATTAATCGAAACAAATTCAAAACTAAAACTATGAACCAAATAAAACTTAGTTAAGGTGTATTTAAAAATGTAATTATCAACTCCTATAAAAGCGAGTGTACGTCCGTACGTAGGCCTACGGCAATGCAATATTAATTTAGTTGGGTTTAGTAAGTGAGCACTGATCATGGTCCTCAGAACACGAGGTGATTTTCACCCCCTTCAAAAAGTCGGATTGATTTGAAACTTTGAACACTTATAAAGGACCTACGGCAATGCAATATTAATTTAGTTGGGTGTACTAAGTGAGCATTGATCATGGTCTCCAGAACACGAGGTGATTTTCACCCCCTTCAAAAAGTCGGATTGATTTGAAACTTTGAACACGTATAAAGGACCTACGGCAATGCAATATTAATTTAGTTGGGTGTACTAAGTGAGCA
>JAGFPH010006295.1:54248-68407 GCA_018207615.1 Philaenus spumarius
GAGTTGATTTAACTAATCATCTGTAATGCTAAAACAAAACCTAGCGTTGATTATAATTTGGGGTTATGTTTACAACTTCAATCAATATAAGTCTTGCTAAGTTGATTTTTTTTTAAATATGAGTTAAAGAACTAATGTAGATTATAACAATATAAGTCTTCCTAAGTTGATTTTTTTTTTAAATATGAGTTAAAGAACTAATGTAACCTATAATATGTTATAAGATTTGCATTGAGATTATAAAATGAATATAAATAAAACCTTTTATTATCAATATATTAATTTATACAAGTTTAAAGAAGAGATATCTATTTGTTTAACTTTGGAAACATTCGTATATCTTCGTATAACATATAAACATATTCCATTGTTTAATTTCTTTATTATAATATTAATAACTTCTAAATCATTTAATCTATCAATATGAAGTTAGACAGCAATTAAAAGATAATATTTGTATTTATATTTAGATATATAATAATGAATATAAATACAAAGTTTTAACAAATAGGCTTGCATTTTTATAATCCTTATAATTGTACACATCATCTACCGAGTTAAAAATCCCCGTCAGCATAGCTAGGCCTAGATAAATTCTGTTGTTTTTAAATTATGTATTTCTGATGTGTATCTAATTAATCTACCTGTGATGTTTTACGGGGGCTTAATAGTTATTTAAATAAATACGTTTGAACTACAGTGTACTAGAATTTTTTTATTTAACTTTCAATATTTGAAATTTTAATTTTTTTAATAACTTTAAAATTTGAAATTCATAATTTATGCAACAATTTCTCAGTAGTAGGCTAATACTACTGACAGTGACTAAATATATGATTATCAGTGTATAGATAGATTTTGTAATATAGCCTAGGCAATGCAAATAAATCTAACCAAATTTAGCCCAACAAGCGATCTTATAAATAATGAAAAATTGTAACAAAAAAAGGAAAATGTGAATTTAAAAAAATATTTTATAATAAAATCCTGTTAAATTATTAGGTTAAAATATTAGTTGAAAAACATGTATAACAGTAGTATAGGCCTACATATAGAGTTATTATATTTAGTGAATAGGTGCATTCAATTTAATTAACCAACTTCAAAATAATAAAATGGAAGGCATTTAAAGGTTTTAAGTTTGTTAATTCCTAATTATAATTGAATTCAATTGCTTGTCGTTTTTTTGTAACTTACTATGGTATGTAGAACATGATTGGTAAGGGATGAGGACTGTGTTTGTAATTTGTGAAAATAAATAACAATTATATGATATACTGTAACATATTATTGAAAAATGAAAGAAACAATAAATCCAATGTTATGTATAATATTAATACTGTACCACGTAAATGTTTCCTCATTTATATTAATGGAAAATCAATGGAGTTTTTGGAAATTTTGCTTAGTGCTTTGAATGTTTTTACACTTTTCCCTAAATTATGATGGAAGTAGGCTATATATTTTATTATATTCCCCCACAAAATGATTTGCAAATTAAAATTATGGTAATATTTATGAGTTAAAAATATTATTGTAAGAATACACATCTATGGTATGCGTACTACAATAACGACACAATTTGGGCCGTTTTTTGAATTTTGAAATTATTTTTGATGATTTAAATTCATAGTGTAAATACTTTATAATTTTGAATGTATTTAATTATTATTATTCTTTTGTTGACATTCCAATTCCCAAATACTTGTCTTTTAAATGTTGTATAACTTTCTGGTAAATAAATTTCTTCAAATTAATATAGATTAAAATTTTTGGATTAGTGGAGTATTATAGCTGTTAGGGTCTCCTACAGTTTTGAACCTTCAACATAGTTGCATTATTTTAAGCATAGTATTGCTGTTTAGATTACTTGCTTGAGGAGCACAGTTTAATCCCACCTCTTTACTTTGGAAATTCATCAGTTGGTTAAAATTAAACTTAATGCTTCATTGCTATTTAAATTTGATGGGCATGAAAACCAAATCATAAACTTATATCAGAGTAAAATTTATTTATATCACAAAGTATACACATGCAAAATTTCATGGGAAGGGGGAGAATAATTAGTGATGATAGTGAGTGAGGACTTTGCCTTTTATACTATATATCTATATATTTTTTGTCACTGTAACAGATATTATCACCGCTGCAAGTTCACGGTTACGCCTACTTCAACGATCTCTATTCCGATTGGTTCTCCGATATTCCTGGACCTTTTGAAATCACGTGTTTATTTCTAACCAGTATTCAGTTTCATTTGGTCCAGGTGCTGGACCTGGACCAATTGAAATGACATGGACTTGGTGTTATTTTACATTCGGTATTAAGGCGACCTGGTACTTTTGAAACCTGGACTTTAATAAGGCTTCCCCAAATTTGTTCGGAATCGATGGAATAGTTTTCTCTCTAGATAATAATAATAATAATATTTATTAGTTAATCTCCAACTTTAATAAAAAAGACCAACAGCAGGCTAAAGCATTAAGCAAATTTTTCCGTGGTGCCTCTGGATCAGCTGATGCTGGAGCTGGACCCTCAGATGATGACGTGATTGGATTACAAGCTCAAAATTATGAACTTGGGTATTGCATGTAAAAGAGAATATCATTTTAGTACCTTTAATTATATACGCTGTTTAGCAAGTTACAATACTAACTTTGTGCTAAAATTCGCCAAAAATATTAAATTAACTCCAATCCAAAAGTGTTCTCTGTACCCTTTTTGTAGAAAAAGATTCAAAGAATTCATATATGCAATTAAAAAATGTATTGACACAAAATTGTTATTAGCTCAAGAAACAAAAAATGTTCGGTAACGAGAGGAAAAAGTTCAACTTTAGGCAGGGCTTTACTCGTAATTTTTCCAGTACCGGAACGCTGCCGAACTAAATGAAAATACTCCCCCTGAAAAATTTTGGAAAGTTCAATTCTAAAACCTTTATTTTACATATATCTTTGGCGAGTTAAAGGGTGCAAATAATTTGCTTACTTTTTATAAGAAAAGTAGGCCTACACAGGTATATGTACTGTAACTATTTTTGTACTTGTACATAGCACATAGCAAATTTTAAAGACACATATAATTTTAAGCAAAAACTTGGCAAAATGTCTCTTTTTTTAGTTAATAACCTTTATCAGACGTTTAAATCCTCCGTAAAAGACTATAAACCTAAGCAATTTTTATGTATTATATCAAGAAATTACTTTTCTTACACAAAAACAATTAAACACAAGTAAGCTTTAGGCTATCACGAGAACAAAACACTCACGCTAAATCACCGTGCGGCCAATGTACCTACGTTTAAATATGTTTCTCTTTCGGGGTGCCTTTTGACCTTGTATTTGTGACGGCGTTTGTTAGTGTACAGCCATTGTTTGTTTGTATTCCGTGCTGTCCTCTCATTTAGGATATTTATTATTTAATTAATTAATCTTTAAATTAAATGAGTTATTCGAGAAGTATTAAACTAAATGTGGTCCAAATTATATCACATTTGGTCTGATTTTGAATACAATAATCTCATTAATATACTGTATTATTCACCGAGCGAAGCGAGGTCTCTGTTTTAACTCGACCGTTCGGCATTTCGTCTGCGTGTCTGTATGTCTGTGTGCCTGTCTCACGATTACGGCCAAACGCCTTGACCGATTTTCATGATTTTTTGCATGAATGTTCCTTATTTCTAGGCCGAGCCACGTATAAATACGGTTTTTTACATTTTTCATTTTTAACCCCTTAAATAAAATAAAAATGGCGGCCGGACCGTTTCTCTCAGTGTAAGCTTTTTTCCAAAGCCAGTTTGTGGCTTAGCCGTAAGTCGAATTTAAAAACTAATAGTATTTTGCTAGTAGCAAATTTGATTTTCAACAAAATTGTATTCCTGATTTTTTCCCTTATCTCTAACGGTAAGCTCACAAAATGGCTGTAAACTTCAAATTTGTTAAAAATCGTCCAACTTTTTGTATTTCAACCATCTTTTTATACGTTTATTCTAAACCAATTCAAAAGTGTTCCATACCTTTTTTGTAGATAAAGGTTCAAAGAATTCATATATGCCAGTAAAAAAATAATTGAAGTAAAATTAACAAAGTTATTAGCTCAAGAAACAAGCATGTTCAGTAACGAAAGGAAAAAGTTCAACTTTAGGCCCACATAAAAAGTAGTAAAAATTATTGTAATTTTTTTCATAAATGTAAAAAAGTTTCGTAATTTAGTTCTAAATAGAATTGTATACAAATATTTATCAATTTTAAATTTCTTAATTTGAAAACACCAGTTTTTATGTTCCTATACAAGACTGCTAACAAAACTAGACCTGTTTTGAATAATTTTTTAATTTATCCTTTGCCCAAAAATGACATATTATAAGAAAGTATAGAGGATAAATCAAAGAATTGAACTGTATACCTGTAAATTATCATTGTGAATTTCATAAAAGTATTTGACTTAGCTTTACTTGAATTACAAAATGAGATGAAACAAATAAAACCTCGCGGCGATAAAGGACATACAAAAAATGACCGTAGGACACTGTGGGAAGTGTTGGTACATGGGTTGAGATCACTATCACGACGTTTTAACATTGTTTGTTTTCATTATTTCTAATATTGGAATATGATATATGATATGGAAGTTATGGAACTGCAAATACATTGTTAAAGTTTTAGTTATTTAAGTATGTAAATATTTAATTCTATGTTGTCCCTCTATAACGCGATATTTTTAGCTATCTTACCTAGCATTATCAACCTAAATAAAATACAATGCCTCTAAAAAAAATCTTTAGCAGTTAAAGCTCAAGAAAAGAAACAAAACGAGAACTAGAAACCCCGGAATCGCGGGAATTGCAAAATAATGTTTCACTGGCTAAACCTTGTGCTTACTTCCTTACTGGCACACTATTTTTAACCTAAGCTCAAAGCCATATTTGTTATTATTTCAACGAGTGAGGTCTACTGTTCACAGAACTACTAGTATAAACTTTTTCATGCCAAACAAGTTTATTATATAAAAGTTAAGTATTGCTGGTTTTTAAACTTTTCGGCCACCTCAACTTTGAATCATCGGGCCGAGGCTGGCAAAACTATGTATGGTGCTTCCAAGTTGTCCCATTTCGATTACGAGCTGAGTTAAAATGTGGGAAACTTTACTGTAGTTGGCTCGCATAGTTGCAACGCACTGTACTGTAGTAGTGTGGGTATATCTTGAGGTTTTTCGATTGGCGGACGTACAATTCTGAACTTAGAGTTGAATTAATGTGATTGAGGGAGTGGATGGTCCAGTACAACGTTGCAACAAAATGTACAACAAAATTCGGCACCAGTTAGTAAACGTCTGACTTTAGGCCTACGTAACAAGTAGTAAACATTTTTTGTAATTTGTTTCATAAGAGTAAAAAAGTTTCGTAATTTAGTTATAAATAGAACTGTATAAAAGTATTTATCAATTTCAAATTTGGTATTTTGAAAATAACTGTTTTTATGTTCCTACTACAAGGCTGCTAACAAAACATGCCAAAGTTTGAAATGTAATTTCGGAATATATGCTTTGATCAAAAATGAAATATTATTATAACAAAATGTAGAGAATAAATCAAAGAATTGAACTGTCTAATTGTAAATAATCTTTTCATAAAGTGTTAGACTAAGAATTATTTGAATTTCGAATGTGAGGTAAATCGCACCCATGCTGTGAATACAGAAGCGGTCGCCTATTACTAGGGTTACATAAGTTTGCCCAGACCAAATCCGGACCCTAATATATAAGTGGCAATATAATACTGCAGGCTTAAATGGCAATAGAATCAATTAATCTTAACGAACCGCTTTGAAAATAGAAGCACGTTTATGCTTAGAACAAGTGAAAATTAAAAAAATTTAATATTTAGAATGCTGCAATGGCATCATATTTTCACAAAATAACTAATTATTCCAATTACTTAAAATTATTGATGCAATAAACCAGCAAAATAGATAGATGGAAGTCGACTATTCGTTTGTTACTGGGTCTAGCTCCTTCCTCAGTTCTTTGATATTTTTCGGAAGGCATAATTTCCGACCCTTTCCTCGTAGCTTCATCATTTTTTAAATAAAAATTCGATGCTGTGTTCAGGATTTAAGTTAGCGGCGTATATTTGCCGCTCACTTTTTTTTTTCCCCCCCCCCCCGTGTAGGGGCGCCGGAACCATGCTTCGCACAGGGCGCCATTTACCCACGGTCCGCCCCTGCCTACCCCACCCTACAAGTCACAGTGAATCTGTTTAGTAATATAAATGTGTTTGTGAGAAAGTATGTGCCAGTTCCTGGTACCGTTTATTTATTTACTTTTTAATTTGTTCCCCATATAAACTCCATAATACCGAAATGTTTACACTGTGATTTGGATTAAGGCTACCAAAAATGTCAGAAAATTATGTTCATCCGTTCTTATGTTATATACATTTTTCTTCCTGAAAACACAGAAATACACGTAAACAGTAAATACAGAAAAACACAGGTAAAACGCGTCTAAATTCGAAAAACAGATTTAGTTTGCTGTGATTTTTAGTTTGCTGCTTATGGGAAATGTGATGTTTTTTTTATCAAAGTTTTTTTCTAGTCATTTATAATGTACATTATGTGATAAAATGTTCGCTTACAAATTTCTTTCAAATGACTAAATCAGACTTTGAAGAAACGGTTAACGAACTTTATCCAAATTTTTTAGTGCCTCTATCTCTTTTCTGAAGTGAAGTTAGCAGTGATTCTACGGTAGATTGCTAGTAGGTCTAGTTTTTCCCATACGTTTGATGTAGGCCTATTTGTTGTGTTATTAAAATTATTGTCGTTTTAAACAATTTAACTGTAGAAAGTAGAAAGAGAATACATAAATTATGTTGTACAACAGTAGCCTAATGTTGTAATGTATTATTTAATTATCAAAACTTTTGAACAAATTTTAATTTAGATGTATTTGTATTGTTAATGTAGATAATTTTTTTGTAGCAAAGTCAACTAAAGGTTACTGCATTATTACTGCATCTAAAGGTGTCGGTAAAAACAAGGATGAGCACTGTGTAGTGGTAGCGTACATAACCATGTAATGTAATAGGCCTAATGTGTTTATTTGACACTCTTAAAATCAAAATACGCAAACTTTAGTTATTATTTTGAATTTAATAATTTAAGTTAATTTAAAGTTGTTGATAACAATTTTATTTATCATTCAAAATGAAAATACCCAAAAATTATTTGTTAAATTTTAAATATTTTAATTGAATGTACAAATCAACCAATGTTTCCCATCTGGAACCACCGATCTCTCGTCGGAAATATCCTTTGACCGACAAACTTATCGGCCGATTCAAGCTCTCTTCGACAGGAGTCGGCCGACAATCGCCCAATCTGTACTTACCTTAAATCGTTTACGTTTACAGACGTAACTACAGTTCCGTTCACTTTCCTGTAGTTTGTTACTGTGATTAGTTTAGGATGAAGAGACATAGAATTTGTAAGGTTTAAACCGGGCTTCTATAGGAAACGCAGAGCTCTAAAATGATTTATTGTCGTTCATATAATTGTTTTACACCGTTATTTATATAAATAATAGGCTACATTAAAATGAACTAAGGCAGATAATATTAAACTTGTGGATTTTATACAAAATTAACAAAAAGAAAATGGACACATTCCAGGTAAAATAACACTCAAACGGCATTAAAACACATAATTTAGCAAATTGTTTTAAAAAAATGTTCCATGCACCAGATTTTTTGGGTACGACTCATACACAATTTTTTTTTCTGCCGTTACGAGCCCCCCCCCCCCCCCCTAAACTGTTAGTCTGTATTCGCCCATGTGCAGGGCACACTGTCAGATAACGGTCAAGGTGAAACAGATAACGCCGGTGGCGGCGTTTGCAAATCTTAAAAATCAGTGATATTTTAACTTAAAAACGAAAAGTGTTTTTCTTTTCTATTATTATCTATTACAGAATTATCGCTAAATAACTGTAGCATTTTTGCGTGATCAATCTAAGCTACTCTTGCAATCATCTGTAATACTTAAACAAACCCTGTGTAGCTTATAGTTTGGGGATATGTTTACAACTTCAATCGTTATAATATCTTGTGAAGTTGATTTTCTTTAAATATGAGTTACAGAACTAATGTATGCTATAATAAACGTTATAATATTTGCTTTGGGGTTACAAACTGCGTATAAATACAACCTTTTATCATCAATAATACATATATTTGTTTATACTAATTTGAAGAAGAGATATCTATTCGTTTAGTTTTGGAAACATTCGTACATCTTAGTATAACATATAAACATTTTCAAATATTAATTTCTTCACTATAATATTAATATCTTCTAAATCATTTGAACTATCAATATGAAATAGAAAGCAATTAAAAGATAGTATTTTTATCTTTCTTTAAATATATAATAACGTATGTAGATACAAATGTTTAACAAATAGGCCTATCGTTTTATAATCCTTATTATTGTACACATTTACCGAGTTAAAAATCCCAGTCAGAATAGTGAGGTAGGCCTAGATAAGTATAACTTAATGTTGTTTTTAAATAGTTGGTTTTGTAAATAATGTATTTCTGATTAATTAATTTATGTATTTCTGCATCTAATTAATCAGCCTGTGATGTTCACGGGGGCTTACTAGTAATATTATATTTGTAAAATATTAAATACAAATGTTAAAGACAAATTAAATAATATCGTAATGAAACGTGTTTAAATTCAAATTAGGTCTATAATATAAATTAAATTAGAAACATTGTAAAATGAATAAGGCTTTGAAAAGTTGTCCGGTATGATATGATTAGCAACACTGATTATTGCATGGGAGGGATTAATAATGGGAGGGAGCAACCATTGGTCAGAGGGCGTGGTGTAATGGCTGCAGCAGGAGATTGACAAATGCAGATCTGTGTCAGATCCGCCTGTGTCAGTTCCGCTCTGGTACAATTCTGCGCTCCCCCTAAATGTACTGAATTAGAAGTCGCCTTGAATGAAGGTCAAAAAACCCCAAGACAGACATGATTTGATTACTAGAATATTTCACTTTAAAGTTAGGAAAATTATACATCTTTTGACAAAACTTGGCATTTTTCTCCCAAGTAGGTGTTACATGTACACTGTTGAATGGTAGAAGTGACGCTTGCCTCACGCCCACATATTGCTGTGGCTCAAAACCCGTATCATGCCTTCAGATATTGACAATGTCATTAAAAATTTGATTGAGATTTTTATTCTTTCAGAAATACCAATGATGTAAGAGAGGAAGAAATGTTAAATTGGGAACAATTTAAATGTATTTTCGCAGAAGACGTTGACATAACAGTGGTATACAGCGCTTCCAACGGCACGTTTACAAAGGGAGACGAGTCTAAGAATGGTTCCTACTGTTTCATATTGCCCTGCCATTACCCAATAAGTGGCACAATGTCAAGGGGATTCTGCGTTTCCGTGTTCACCGTCAACACTACAGAATTGGCAATGTCGGGAGTTAAAAATAAAGAAATTATAGTTGGGTTAACACCTGGCATTTATGTACAATTTAGATTATTTCTTAAGACCAATAACTATGATTATGATGATCAGTTAGGTGATATAGGAACGCTGCATGAGAATAAAGAGGTTGACTTAGAACGAAAGGAGTTAAGGTAAGAATATTGTAAAAACATCTGTAATATAAACAGTACGAATCTTACACATGGTGTTTGACGGATAAATGAAACAAAAATTAGCAAAAAATGAAACAAAAATAACAATTAATTGTCAATGGATGAATAATTGCGTATAAATAAATATTTTTCCTAAAATGATTAGATCTTTATCTGCCTCCATTTTATGTTTAGAAAAAAAAAATTAAATTGCTTACGATGCAGGTTTAAAATGTTCTAATCTACTGACTGTTATTATACGAGAAACATTGTCAACTTGTCAATAACCTACATATAAAGAAAATTATCGAAGTTTAATTCTATAGAAATTATCAATAATACTTAAAATTATTACTTTTAACTTACTAAAAATTACTTATCGAGAAAAATATCAATATTGAATTTCTTGTTAACTGTCTAAATACTCTTAATTACTTCAACTTCGATAATTTAATTCTGATATTTTTTAAATAGTATTTATTTACTTTTAACAATAATTGGTTGATGTAAATAAGGTGAAATGTAAACAAAAACCAGTGCAGAATTAAACATTTATTAAAAGCAGATTGAAATATCTTATAATCTTTATACAAAATAAGGTATATTTTCATCAGTTTCAACAGCTCGGTTATCCTTTTTGCATTTAGAAGAAAAATTTAAATAAAAATGTTTACTCTTAATATTTTAAATATTTATTTATTATTCAATTATTAATTATAATTCAAACAGAGAAATTGTTTAAAAATATTTTTCAATGCCGTGTCAGAGTGTAAACAATTCCTTTGAATCTAATTTGGTGAAATTGCTTTCAAATATTTTACTGCGAATTGTAGTGTCACTTTGGGAACAAAATTCATCTGAGACTAGTTTGGTGAACAAGTTTACAATTATTTTATTGCTCATCGTAGTGTCACATTGGGAACAAAATTCATCTGAGACTAGTTTGGTGGAATAGTTTTCAAATATCTTTTTGCGAATTGTAGTTTCAATTTAACTTGCTTTAACACTTTTAAAAACCGAAACAGCAAGCAAATGAAATATGGTATTATACAATTTTATTTTATAAAAATACAATATAGATTGTTACCCTTTATTTTTGTTTCATTATTTTTTAGATTTATCAAAGTTTTGGAAGAGAACGAATCGTTACAATCAGAACAGCAATACTGCATACAAAATAAAGAAAATAGAATAAAAGTAGTATACAATGCCTCAGATGGAACTTTTACAGAAGAACAAGCAATGAAGGGTACAAACTATATTCTACTTCCTGGGTTTTACAGAGTAAATACAAACATAACTGTACGAACATGTGTCCTTGTATATTCCATCAGCGATAGAGAGTTGGCAAAGAAGTTTCTGGAGTTGAAGAAGATGCAAGAAATACCATTCCATAGATCTTTTATTATTGGATTGACGAAACGCGTTTTTATAAAAACCAAACTATATGTTAAACGAAATGATTTTTCTCAGTTTGTGAATTTCACTTATCATGATTTTATAAGAGCAATGGGATTCCACAACTTTATGAACACCTTTCATTACCAAATCTTATTCGTTACTTCAACTATTTCCATAGTAGGAAATCTTCTCATATGCGCCGTTATTATTAAGTACAAAACTATGCGAAATTCTCCCAATATGTATGCTTTCAACCTAGCTCTGGCTGACATTATGACATTCTCTATGACGTTGATTCTGAATTTAGTGCCTCCGGAAAGTTTAAAATCAAGACTTAACCAATGGTAAGTGCAAACTAACTAAATAAAATGAAATTAAATATATTTATTGCTTAAAGATATGCAATCAGATAGCAAGGAGTTGGCATTATTCCTTCCATTTTCTGAAAAACCTTTGCCAATATTTTTAAAACAAAGAATGACTATCTATGTCAAAATAGTTTTTTTCTGAATCTCATGCACTGTTTTACTAAAAAACTTTATTAATTTTATCACAGTTTGAACCAACTTTAAGAGATTTGTTACGTTTTCTGAAATATTTGTATTGTTACATATTATAGACCTATATATACCTGAATAATTTTCGGATTTAATAGGAGAAAATAAAATTAATAATACTTTCTGATTCCATTTTCCCTTATGGGAAATATAGTCAGGATTCCATTTTAAGAAATAGAAAATGTATTGAAGTCTGCTAGTGTATTTACCAATATGACGTAGTGGGGCAATAATCCTTTGTTTATTAACATGTTTTGTTATTTCTAAATGTTCTCCTCTCTACTAAAAATTCTTTTGATTTCGTCGTGTGGAAAATTCCTGAGAAATGCATGTCATGTAATTTTGTGACTTTTGTAAACGCAGCTTGTTGCGCAATCTAATTTTGCCGTATTTCCTTGCCTTAAAGCTTTCTCGAAAATTGTGAAACATAAATCAAAACTACAACCACTTAAAATGTAAATTTTACTTTTAAAAGTCCCCGTATTTAACCACGTGTTATTGTAAAATTAAAAGTTTAATAGATGGACCTCTAATCAATATTTAATTATGTCTTTTAACCTAGGATATGGTACTCCATCTTAGACCTGTACTCAATCAGCAGGAATGTTAACGTTTGGACTACAGTGGGAATCACGGTTGATCGTTATTTAGCTATTTGCCATCCGTTCCTAGCTAGAACTGTTTCCACACAAAGCAAAGCTGTTAAGATCAACATCGCTATTTGGGTTGTATTAATTTTGCATGCGTTGGTTTGTGTGAGTATGATTTCCTTTCGAATTTAAATTTTGAATTAGTATTTTGTATCATTATGGTAATGTCCCTTTATTTGGGGTGATTCCAAGTTACAAAGTTGAATTCAGTACGAGGCAGTGTTACAATCAACCAAATCCCTTTAACCAAGGATTCAGTCCGTCCTGGTTGTGGCAATGTGTTTTTAAATTGCCATTTACAACTTATTTACAACTTGAACCAACTTATAATTAACCAATAGTATATGGAAACTCCTTTGAGTTTACTGAAAAGTTAGGTTAAACAGAAAAATCTTAGTTTAAAAACAGAATTTTTGTAAATTTTCCAGTTTATTTTCCTTAAAATAATTATTCTAGCTTGTTTGTTTTGATGCTGCATTTAAAAATATGTTTTTAAATCTAGAAACTTGGCAGCGTTCCGATCGAAAGGATTTTTTTTTAATAGTTTGAGAGATTATACATCTAGTGGACCCAGTAATGCTTTGTTATTGTTTGATTTATTTTTAAGGGTAGTTATTCCATTTCATGACATTGACTTTTTATGAAACCCTATGCATATTAAAAAAAGTCGGTTATATGGTTTTAACTTCAACTTTGTTCATACTAAGCTACCTTATGCACTTTACGTACAATTGCTAAACCATCAATAATTTAAAAATTTAATTCGTGACACAACTCTGCATTCATTTTATTCGTGTAAATGTAGGCCTAAGTGAATTGACGACGTTGTGAGCATTTACATCTCTTTGAATAATATTTTAAACTAAAATAATTAATTGTTAAATCATACACATTTGAATGAAATGGTTTTTTAAAGAAACATTTTATTAATAGCTAACCCGTTGTCTAGCCCAAATTTTAATAAAATATTTTGTGATCGTTTTGTGAATTTGTAATAATTCGTTGTAAAATGGTAAACATGAGAAAAGACGTGATCATTGTATTTATTAAAGATTGTGGAAATGAATATTAAAATTGAGGAGGAGTACATTTAGAAGAATGCTGATTATAAATTTTACATGCGAGATGAATTCTATCGGTAGTGGGCCACACTGCTGAAATGCTCGAAAAGTAATGTGTACAGAATGTGATCGACTTGGAACCAAGCGGTTTTGTAAAAAAATTTAAGTTATAATCAAATTAAGTCAATGTTTCAATTAAAAAGTCAAAACAAAGAAATGCTTTAATTTTAGGATTTTGTTGTGACATCACTATTTCCTTCATAACAATGCTTTATAATAAACGACCTTTTTGTTTTATTGTCTGAAGCGTAAACATATAATTAAAACTGATGGTTTTTTGACATGGGAGCAAGCAGTTATTCACATTAACTACATATCCATAATAATGTTAAGACATTTGTTTCTAGATGTTCGACTTATAATACAGTAAACCTTTTGTTTGCGTTTACCTAATCTAAAAACTATTATAGTTGTGAAGAATAATTTTCTGATTCTAAATTTGTTTTATCTATACTAATATTAAAAAGAGGTAAATTTTGTTTGTTTGTTTTTTTGTATGTAGAGGGTAATCTCTGGCACTACTGAACCGATTGAAAAAATAGTTTTACTAATATAAAAGCTACACTATCCCTGATTAACATAGTCTATAATTCATTTAGATAAAAACCTTTTTTATTTCAATATTTGTAAATTTAGTCGGAAAAATTCTTAGGTTAGGCCTAGAATGATAAACCAACACATGTATTTACATTTATTACCATAGCAACCAATTGAATAAAATAACAGATAATAGCTGTTTGCTCCCATATTTCCATTAGCAGCT
>JAGFPH010006296.1:0-10555 GCA_018207615.1 Philaenus spumarius
TATTATTACTATTAAATAATTAATAAACTACAAATTTTATCAAAAAAGTTAAGACACAAAAAAGTTAGACAATTTTAAGACAAATAACATGATGAATAATTTATTCTTATTGGCTTAAGGATAACTAAGAAAATTACATACAATTTAATTAATAATATCAATTAAAATAACAATTAAATAATAACTTATGAACAAATTAACCTCAAATGCAATGTATTGTACTTTGGTTTTAAAATAGGCTTAACAAACTAATAATGTTTAGCATTATTTCAATAATTTTACACCTTAATTAATGCCCTACATATTTCAATAGGGATTCGTTTCTGTGAGTAATCTGAAAAACGGGTGAAATCTTTCGCTAGCTGTAACTCTCTAACGAAGCATTTCCAGACCTATGAATAAATTAACTTTTTCCGTTATTTTTGCTAGTGGAATAAGCTCAGAAAATTCTCGGAACATTATGCAAATAACTTATTATTTTAGCTCAAAATAACTTTAAAATATTTTGTTTCTAGAGTAAATCTGGGTATTGTTGACAACTACCAAGAAATACATTTTTCTTTTTTTTTCAAAATCTCTGTTGTCCTTTGAGCTGCAAAAAAAAATAAAAAACCATTGAGTTTGTCATTAAAAAAGTAAACTTTTTTGTCTCTTGTAATTTTTGTGTAAAGTTACCGGTTTTTGAGATATTTGACTTTAAAAATTATAAACGGCCGCCATTTTGAAAATATTTAAAATATTGTTCTAATTTTTCGTACAGTGATAAAAGGTTACGCAACAAATAGGTGTACAAAGTTTGAGCTGAATATATTTTCTACTTCTAAAAATATTAAATATTTTGTAAAAAACACAAACAGACAGACAGACCGAAAACGGAATGAGATAGGACACATGTTATATTACATTTTTTGTTTCTTTTGACATACTGAATAACGTGACAAAGTTTGTTCATATGGTCGCAGGACCCCCTGTATATACACTAGATATAAAGAAGGCTTTCGACACTGTAGACCACAAAATACTTATAAATAAATTGTGGTACGCGGTTATAAGGGGATTACCTCTGGAGTGGTTCTGTAGCTACTTAAGAGATGGGAACAATGTTCTAAATTGGCGGAATGGTCAGTAAAAGAGGGGTTCTAAGGCACGGAGTACCTCAGGGATCTGTGCTGGGCCACAGATAAAAGTAGTTTCTTTTATCTGTGGCTGGGCCCAATACTGTTTCTTGTATACATGATTTAAGTGAAGCTAAATTTAATGGCAGACTCACGGCCTTCGCTGATGATACCGCTCTAACATATTCGAGTACACATTTAAAACAAATGCATTGTGATATGCAAGAAGATCTAATCAGGTTAAGGTATTGGTTTGATAAAAATTTCCTAGTATTGAGTGAAAAAACAAAATATATGGTGTTTGGGCTACGGAAAGAATGCAATTTTGTTGAAAATATAATTTATCATAGGTTTAGCTGTGAAAACTTTAATAATTGCAAATGCTCGGCTTTGGATAAAGTAAACCAAATAAAATATCTAGGTTTAACAATTAATTCAGATTTTACATGGGAGAGACATATTAGGAAACTTAAGGGAGAAATGTATAGTGCGCTAAGAAAATTGTATTTATTAAATAATATTTGTCCACCTAAAGTTTTATTATATGTATACCACGCGTTAGTGAGTTCTCGCTTGGGTTATGGGTTGAGTTGTTGTGGTGGTACTTATCTCTCCACGCTCAAACCTATTATAACAATCCAAAAACATATTGTACGAATAATCTCGAGGAAATCTAGACTCGAACACTATTGGCCTATTTTTTCTAAATTAAAAATCTTACCGTTAAGACATATGTATATTTTTTAAATTCTAAAGCTGTTCCGGGCAAAACATTATTATACTAAAAACAATAGTCGTAGCATATTCTCTAAGAAACAGTAATCAAATGGTAGGTAATAAACCAAAACTTACTTTGTACAACACTTTTTTACTTTTAACGCTCCACGCCTCTACAATTATGGTTTCATTGCCTGTTAGAAACCCTGTCAATAAATCCCTTCTAACACTTTTTTACTTTTGACAGGGTTTTTAAGAGATGTCAAAGCATTCCTGTTTACTGTTTGAGAATATTGAATCTTTTATACAAGTTGTTGAATGACGCTCTAATAATTGCTAATGGCTTGTAAACTAAGTACTGTACTTGGCATAAATCCTGTATTTTGTGTAGTGTTAAATATTGTTTTTTTTTATTTATTTAAGGCTGTGATTACCTTGCAGGTGTTAATTAATTAACTAAATAATTATTTTTTCTTTTTGTAGTTCTATAGCTAACTAGTGTTCCCCTCATGCCTCGCCTTTGCTTGGTTTCAGTATATAAACCTTTATTTAGATTAAATTAAGAAACACAATTAAATTACGAACCACTCACACTGGAAAAAAATCTATACATGTAAATAAAACTGAAGTGTCTGTCTGTGATTTTGAAACCAATACTTTTTCCTAAGCTCATATGGTTATTCACACTCTACCAAAACCTAAACATGCATTTTTTTAATTTTTGGTCTGTCTGTTTGTCCTTTCTAATCTTTGGAAGGGCTGAATACATTTTGACGAAACTTTCATTTGCATGTAGAGGGCTTTTCAGAGATTAATCTAGGCTACTTTATATCCCGGAAATATTTAGGGTCAATATTTAAAAATTGATAAAATGTAAAAAAAGTTAATATGTGCGGTCGTGGGTCCCCGACAGGAACGATGCTCATCTTGCCTTTTCTTCAATTCTTTTACCAACCTTAACCAGCGACCAAAGAATACTTTAGACTGGCAATGTCGCGCAATGCTTGAAGCCGATTCACCTATGAGTGGTGGGGATTAAAACGTCTGACTCCGCTACTTCCGAGCGTCAGCGTTATTGTAAGTACAGTTAGCAACGTTGTGGTTTAAGATGCAGATTGTGGGTTTTTTAAGTGGAAAAATTAAGGAAAAAAATATTTTTATAGGTTTGAAGACTAGTATTTCAGTAAATAATTAGTAATGATTAGTAATTATTACTTTGATTGGAATTATATTTTTACTTTTATTTGATTTATTCTAAATTAACAACTTTGTATATTTAGCGAATATGTTTGTGAGAAAAGTTAGCAACACTGCGATTTAAGATGGATATTATGGTTTTATTTTTTAATCTAGGGCAAGGATTGTTTTATAGTTTTCATTTTGAATAAAGTGGTGTTTTATTTCAAAACCGTATAACTCATTCAGTTTACTTATTGTTATTGTTGTTATTATACAATTTTAATATTATAACAATTTTTATTAAATTATAATTACTTGGACCATGAATGTATGGTACAATATAGTGATAGAACAAGCAATAGCACTACTACAAATGAATGACAAGCCTTGTAGATACAGGTAGATTAGCGATGGTGTTGTCAGCGCGCCAGTTCCCAAAAAAATCAAACCAACTCGTCACTATACCACAGCCTACAAGCTAAACTAAGCAATTTACACAGAAATGTACAGAATATTTTTTTCTTTTTTGGTTGATTTCCAACAACTTTTATACTTTGACAAATAATCTGCCCAAAAAATACAAAAATTTCTCGCTATGCCTAAATTTCATGTCATATGTACTAACACAACGATGACTTTCTTTGTTCTATATTTTTCCCGCTACATAAAATATATTTTTCTATTTTTGTTTGATACCGTCAGCACGGTCGTAGTGTTTCAAGAAATATTTTAAAATTTCAGAATTTTATCTCAACACTAAGTGTGTGTTCAAACGGTGTTAGTGAAACGCGGCGAATTAAAATATGTACCGGTCAAGGACAGAGAATCCGGTGTTTTCACCTATGAGTGGGCGTGGTCGGCTTCAACTTCCGTAATGCGTTGTGCATGAGCTTTACTAGTCAATACTATTATAGTAAATGTTATTATAGTCAATGTTATTATAGTAAAGGTGTAGAATTAATTATAACATCAAAGCTAAGATGGTAAACACAGTTAAATGCCCATTCATTGAAAATACATTCAATAAACTTAAAATTTTGGTTCATCAGTTTAGGCCTAACCTAAAATTATTGTGGTATATTTAATTTATTTTACCTGCCTTAACATACCTGCACAAAATTCATACAATAATTTTAAGATAGGCTAGGAAGTAATTTTAAGTCTATGCCTAACCTAAAATAATTGTATGTTATTGAATGTATTTCAGAGCTTGATGATAATATCTGAAAGACGCCGGACGGAACCGATCGTCTCTTAATTTACTTTCATATCCATAGCAAATCAATTTGATATCGCTTTTTAGTTACTTGTATTTTATATTTATTTGTCATTGCCATAGCAACCAATGAGTAACACTTTTTTTCGTTACGCGTTACATTTCCTATTTCTTAACTCCTACCGCAACCTTCGTTCCAAAAATGTGGACAAAAACAGGGGTTTTGTGAACGGACGTGACACGTGACCATTATAAATAAAACAACTGATTTGGATTAAAAAGCGTAACACTTTGACAAGATCGTTTTAATTTACTGTATACGCCGGTTTAACCGTTAAATATATATCAAAACAGTATGCGATAGGTAAAATTTACCCGCAGATGTTAAATTTATCTCAAACGCTTATTTGTAACTTTTATGTTCGTTCGGGAGTTGCAAGTAACAAACTGGCGGAAAACATGATTTTTAGCGTTTATTGTTGCAAAGCTAATAATTTACGTAGACCTAAAAGGTATACATAGACAGATTTGGGCAAAACTCACTATGCGTTTTTGAGTCATGGAACTCGGATTTAAAATTCATTGCTTTTAATTGCATGTAATGGTAAGGCACGATATTTACCCGATAGTCCTTTTATTTATTTAATCACATCTGCGATCGAAGCCGAAGGTGCCAGCTAGTTACCAATAAACTTTCATAACGGCTTACCTTTTGTACAATAAACTTTCATAACGGCTTACCTTTGTACAATAAACTTTCATAACGGCTTACCTTTTGTACAATAAACTTTCATACCGGCTTTTTGTACAATAAACTTTCATAACGGCTTACCTTTTGTACAATAAACGCTCAAACTGTAAGGCCGGCCACACACAGAAGCGTACCCGGTCAGTCATAGTCAAAGACTCCTGTAGTCTTTTCTGTCTGTTTGACTGATATTTACTTATCCTGTGTGTGGGGGTTTTAGTCACTGGGAGTTATGCCTCTCCGCAGAGGCCATTGTCCACCAGATTGTCGTATTGTGTGCATTTTGTGGTTATTGAAAGTTTTTAACCTAACTTTAAAATGAACTTTGAAGAGGAGGAAGAGGACGCGATAGTTATCATATGGAACTTGATTCATTTTGAAAAAAGACACTAACAACAGAGAACTTTGGGTAGACCCAACAAACGGGAAGAGGAACCTTGTAGACTTTATTAAGCAGTTGAAGAGCCACTTCAAAAAATTTGTAAACAACTTTGGAATGAAAGTCGAAACGTTCGAATACATCTTGGAGATAGTACAGGATAAGATTAAAATACAAAACACTTATTTGAGAAAATCACGTGACAAGGCGATGTTGTGACGGACAGTGAATGCGTCAGTTAAGGAAAAAATGCCTTTAGACGTCTGTTTGTGTCTGTTCGATGCAGTGTGTGGCGACCCCATAACCACACTTGCTAAACCCCTCGTTTTAGTCGCTATTACTCAAAATGACTAAACGTGACTGACCGTGTCTGATTCGGTGTGTGGCCGGCCTAACACTCTGTAGCATCTCAGCAGGTATTTCTAGTGTGGATTGTCAGTTTTGCATTTAAACCTAATGCCAATAAGTAAAAATTAAGTCATTTTAAAAATGCCCAATAGTGTAACTTTAAACGGCCGCCATTTTGTGTAGGGTGGACCTTTTGATGTCTGATTTGCGAAATTGAGTTCTCCTAAGATAGACCCTTCATTTGATGTACAACTCGACCTATTTAAGAGTTTCCTCCGACTCCATGCGGACCGTCCTACTTAGGTAATAAAAAATTATAATTTCGTCAAAAAAGAGTTTTTTTTTTGTAGAGAAACGAAGCACCAAGTTATGTTGCGTAATATGCAATGGTAATTTTTTTTTTTTTTAATATCAGTAATTTAATAAAGTATCAACAAAATTTCAACAGTTTTCTAACTCCAATCATTTCGCACAAACTCCATTTCCCTCTCCATAACACGCTAAAGACTTTATTCCCGGCAATTCCTTTTCAATTTGCAAAGAATCTATTGTTGAACTACGCACGTGTCCGTGAAATTGGCATTAAATACTCCGATACAAAGGAATGCAAGTAGGCGAAACAAATGATCGATCTGTCTTTGTATTACTTATTGTAAATACAGCCAGATAGTAGGAACAGTGCACATTGGAGGTGTAACTGGAAAATGTATTTTCTTATAATCTTCGCTCTGGTCCACGTATGTTTGGGAGCCGTTGTACCAAGCAAAAATGATCCTATAGTCGTAATACCTTCTCCGCCTGCGTTCGTACCTCCACCTCCGCCTCGTCCATGTCAACCTTGGGACATTGATAATAATTGCTACGATCCCTTCGCCAACTTTGATCCAGGCGCTCGGCGCTTTCATCAGGGTGGATTGACACAATATCTTAATGAGGTATTTATATAAGAATATCATTTAATATTGGTGGAAAGTAGTTTTATTTATATTCTGGGTTTTATAGTTAATATTGGTTTTGTATGTAATTAATTAAATAATTAGTCAACTAAATGTCCATCGTACCAGTAAGTACCAGTGAAATGACGCGGGCTGTTTAAGGGGAGTCCGTAAGCCAATTATGAAAAAAAACGGTTTTAAAAAAATAATTGAATAATGTAGCTACAATTGTCTAGTTTAATTTACTTTTTTAATTACAAAAATCGATAAACTAGAAACATTTTTATTAATTATAAACGTCTCACACATGCAATTCATACAGATTCAAACTTAAGAACAACCAGGCAAACTTCCTATAACCACTCATAGATGGCACTGATGAAGGTACATTTTTGTTATAACCACTCTTAGATGGTGCTGACAAACTATCTTTTCCTTTACACGGAATATAAAGTAACTGAAGTTTTGTTAATTTGTCAGTTTTCTTTCATGAAGCCGTAGTCTAGTGGATAACGATGCGTCTTTCTGATCACAAGATGCCGAGTTCGAATCTAGGCTAGGGAGACCAGATATCTAATCATATCTGTGGTTTGAGGGTAGGAGGGCGGAAGTAAAGCATGACTAGATATCTGGTCTCCGGCTGGGGCTGTTTTGCATAATTTTACTAAAATATTTATGTATGTATATATATTTACTAAAAAAAAAACAGGAAAACGAAATTTTATATAATTTTAATAGTTCAGGGTAATGATTATACTACCATGTGTTCATATAGGGCCATAAATAATGCTGTATTATCATTTGGCAAAATATCATTTGATTGTACATTTTTTTTAAATCGTCTTTTCCCGAAATTACATATTTTTTCCATATTTGACCCATTTTCTCAGGAACCATTAAAGATATTGGGATGAAATTTTCTGTGCTTATTTAGGTGACATATATACACCTTTTAACACAGGGATTTATCAAAATAACATTTTTTATAAAAGTTATAAGTTTAAATATAATATTTTCTACCTGTTTTTTGTAACGTACTATTTAAAAATCTATAAAATTATATTTAATTAGTACAAAGCCAAACCCTCCCATCATTGTTACTAGTTAGATTCCTTGAACATGTAGTAAAAATTTCAGCATAATAGCTTTAGTAGTTTCTAAGAAAATGGGTCATGAAATAGGCTAATTTAACATGGGCGAGATAGGACTTACGTCATAATAAATATTGTAATCACATTCTGCCAGTGCTTTATACACGAATAAAGAAATTATACACGGCCATATCAAGTTAAGCTATTTTTAGCCGAATTTTTTTTAATTTAAATTAAATGGTAATAACATTGTAATGTTTATTAAATATTTCAATACGTTATTATTAGCTTTTTCTCATCATTTATAGATGATTTTTTCGACAAAAATTAAAGTACGTTATAATTATTTATTATTAAATGTACTTAAATTATCAAATTAAAAGTATTTAGCTTTATCATATCAAATGTATCCGTATTGTGTAATATACTTTATAATAAAATATACTATCATGCAAATGATTTACAATGTAATATAATAAGTACTGTGTTACATAATATTTCAATACATCTATACATATAAATAAAATTGAAGTGTCTGTCCGTGATATCGATATAAATATTTTTTTCTAAGCTCATATGGTTATTCACACTTTAAAAAAACTAAACAAATATTTATAACTTTGTTGTCTGTCTGTCTGTCTGTTTGGCCGCGCTAATCTAAGGAATAGCTGAACAAATGTTGACGAAACTTTCATTTGAATGTAGAGGACTTTTCAAAGATTAATCTAGGTAACTTTTTAACCCGGAAATATTTAGAGTACCTATTGTAAAAATTAGAGGTTATAAATAAAACAACAGATTTGGATCAAAAGCTTAACAATTTGACAAGATCGACTGTGTTTTATTTTACTGAATTTGCCAGTTTAACCGTTAAATATATATCAAAACAGTATGTAATAATGTGAAATGTATTCATAGATGTTAAATACACCTCAAAACCTGATTTGTAATTGTTATGTTCCAACTATTATTATATATAATAATGTAATTTATATAAATATATTTTATGTAATGGGTTAGATGGAAGAGAGGATTCCAAGGTCCTAATTTCGCTTCTCTGGTCCATCGCTAGGTCAACTAGTTATTTTATAGTTTTTGGTTTGTTTGTGAATTTTTGTTTGTAGTGAGAATTTGTATGTATATTATAATTCAAGATTAAGTGGAGGACAAGACCCAATGGTCCCAACTTCGCTTTAAAAATAAATATTATTATTATTATTAGCGTATCTATAGTATTGGTAACCTACACCTCTGCCAAAAAAATACCAAATACAAATGTGAAAAATCTATTAATGTAACTCTTATAAAAGTTCAATAATTGATGCATTTACACGGTTGCAGTTGGTTGAAGAAGCATATCCGGAAAGACTCAAATTACCAAAAGGACATAAAGGTAACTATTATATCTACTGATACAATTATAATATAGCAGCATTTAGAAAGACTGATTGATTTCAGGCCTACTTAGGAATTACAAATGTAGGTTAGAACTTAACTTAATCAGAAATGTTGTTGCCCACTTTTTATAAATAATTTACATTTGGATTGATTTGATTGACGCAACTCGAATGAGAGTGGTATTTATATTATACGGGGTGAGCCAAAAAACAAGAACTTTTTTTAAATGAAATAACTCAATAACTAAACATAGTTTAATGATACAAACCAAACTAAAATATTTACATGATTTTCCCATACTTATACTTATGATAGATAATGTCCGTCAAGTGCTGTCCTTCCACATCCACAAAGGCCTCCCACCTCTTCTGCATACTCGCTGTAACCTTCCGCAACATTAACTGAGGAATTTCAGCAATCTCGTTCATTATGCACTGCTTTAGTTCCTCAATATACTGCTGGCTTGGAAACGAAGATACTCTTTAGATAGCCCCATAGCAAACAGTCACTAGAGGTCAGGTCTGGGGATCGCGCGGAACATGGAAGATCACCAAACCAGGAAATCAAATGTTCCGGAAATAATAAAACTGGCATTGGCTCATTTGATGTGTGACCAGTCGCACCATCCAGTTGGAACCGAATAGAGTTTGTGTCGATTCCTGACTGACGTAATGTGGCATCAGAAAATTTCTGAGCATGGCCACATAGCGTTCTGAGTTAACAGTGCATGTATTCAAATATCGGTCTAAAAAAATACGAGTCAATTAGCCCAAACCGCGCCACTCCACACCAAACACTTTTTGTGGATGAAGTGATCGTTCATAAAGTTCTCTTGGATTCTCGGCAGACAAATATCGAAAATTCTATTTACTAACTTTTCCCGACAATTCAAAATGATATTCTTCCTACATGACCAGTACTTGAAGAATATTCGCTTCCTTCACAAGCTGCAATAGTCTATGGCACATGGTAAGGCATGAATCGAAATCCTTCTCTTTTAGTTTCCGTGCCATCATTATTTTATATTCACCTGACACAAGTATTCTAAATTACCAAAGCAATTGATTGTTTACGGGCTGAGCGCTTAGGACTCTGCAGCACACTTGCGCGAACCATATCCATGTTATCCGGGGTCCGAACTGTCCGAGGTCTGCCACTAGGTTTGATTTCAAATGCAGACGCCGAGTTCCGGAAATTATCAACCCACCTTGGAATAGTATTTCGACTTCGATTGGCACCATGACGACCTACGTTGAAGTGAGCACGAAACCGACGTTGTGTAGAAATCACAGATTCATCACTTTTGAAAAATGACTCTATGATAAAAGCACGATGATGATCCATGTTGACTAACCTCAAATGGCACTAAACAGAGTTATTTTCCGCAACAATGAACTCTCCAACAATTGTAACAGCTGAGAAATTAAAG
>JAGFPH010006296.1:15312-30263 GCA_018207615.1 Philaenus spumarius
TGCATTTAATTTATTTTGATACGGAAAAAGTGTTTGTTTACACAGATTTGTATAAAATGTATGTTATTGGTAAGCACTTTTAAGAGTAGTCTTAGTTACGAGGCAAAATGGAGTAAATATACATAATAAAACCACCTGCAAATAATTGAGCAATTTAATAAAAACCAAACAATACTTTCAAGCTCATAAACCTTGTTCAACTAAATTGTTAAATTGTTACTAAACTGTAAAAAATATTGAAATTTATTTTCGTTATATCCATTAAGTTTTAAAATTTCCGTTTTAAAAACGTTCAAGCCAAGTCAACATAACGTTTTTCCCATATAGGTACTAAACACAACTGCTCTATACAAATTTGACATTATTTCGTTAAGTAATCTTTTAGATAAGCATTGTTTTAATAAAAAACGCATTTTGGTCGCATTAGGATAGACAAAAAGATTTTAGACCAATTAACAGTGGTTTGGTGTTCAATTTGTACCCAGTATCATTTGCAGAAAACATGTGGCTAGAGTTACGAAACACACTGTATAATAAACAACAAACTTCTTAAAATAAGTTGTATTTTTATTTACTTTTTTCCTTAACAGTAACTCCAAAATACCGGAATGTCTACACTATGTTTTGGTTAAGTCCGCAAATAATTTCTTCAATGCATCTCCATCCGTTCTAAAGTTATTTCAACTTTTACTTTCTCACTATACTATAGTAGGCCTATAGATAAAGTATAGTGATCGCAAAAAAAAAATCGATGTTGAGATTTTTGTGGAAATATCCGTTTTGGGACCCCCTGAGTCGAAAAAAGTGGTTTCTACAAAATGTCTGTATGTCTGCAGGTGTGTATGTCTGTATATGTATACAAAGCTAGAGCGAAAACTATTCGATCGATATCAAACAAATTTGCACCAGACAATATGTCAAGTTGGCCTGTATTGATGCACGAATAACGGTTATGAAACATTTTGAAAAACAACACATTTTTTGGCAAAAGGGTTGTTTTTCAAAAAATTTCAAAAAATTTTTTCATGCACCTATACGGCCTTAACTGACTTGTTTGAATAGTTTTCTCTCTAGATAATAATAATAATATTTATTAGTTAATCTCCTACTTTAATAAACCAACTCTCCTGCCCCACCTACAATAATGAAGTCACAGTGAAGCTGTTTAGTAATTTAAATATTTTTGTGAGAACGTATGTGCCAGTTCGTGGTACCGTTTATTCTTCATGAAAACACAGAAAACAATAATTGTGGAAAAACTCGTCTAAATGTTTTGCTGTGATTTTGTAATTTTGCAGTCTTATGAGAAATGTGGTCAAAATACCTTTTATCAAAATACTTTTCTAGCCATTTATAATAGCACAATATGTGATAAAATAAACATTAGAAAAACGAAAATTGATTTCATGTCTTATAACACGTCTAGTAATACGAACTCTACAAAACTGTAAAGTTAGAAGTTAGGACATTCTCTCGGTAAAACAGCCATGATTTCCTAATTATTCAAACAATATAATTGCAAATTGTGTATTTATATTCAAAAATATATATAAAAAACAAAATTAATAATTTTTTTTTACATATTTTTACTATTTTAATGTATTAATCATCTTAAGTTCAAGGTAGCCATCACTCAGGCCCCTATCGGGGTCCTAAATCGTTTACTTGTTTCCTTAAAAGTTAATCAGAAACCACTAATGTATAAGAGTATGAAAGAAATTATTTAATAAGGTTTGTTTAATCATTTACATCGATTTAACAAACTCTCGCTTTAGCTAAGAAGTAATAATAAATCTCAGTTTCTGATGTATGCGCACTAGTGGCCGGGTTTCAGCATCTTCAGCGCAGCTTCCTCAGCATCGAAAAGACTCTTCAGTCGCCTCAACTTCTGCGTGTTGGCTTCTGTAAGAAAAAGTAACACAATGTTTTAAAGAAAGAATAATCCATAGCTGTGTACTGTATAACTGTTTCTAAAAACATCGTCTCTTTTTAAACCATTTGTACATGTTGCGTGTTTAATTAAAGACTAATTAAACGGAAAATCAATTATATACAATTACTACAAAGGAAAGAATCAGTTTGTTAAAGTTAATAGCTTATTATATTCTTATAAAACCAAATTGATTTTATATTTTTTTCGCTTTTGAATTGCTGAATGTATATATCTAGATAAATACCTTATATTAGTAGTCAGAGCAATTCTTAATTATAGTATATCACTACAGCTGTTTCGCCGATCACAGTCGGCTTCGTCAGGTGCAAGACACTTAAATAAAACACATTAACACAACACTGAACATATACGATATTCAAAACATTGTTATGAAATATTCGGAGGTTAGCTCTTCGTTAAATTTTATATTAAAAATGTCCGGGTGTGGCCACATCATTATTCGTTCGTTTCCGGACGGATACTGAAAATAAGACGGTTGATAGTTAACTGCCGTGGAAGTCCATTTGTTTATTCAGAGATAAGATTATATCGTAGATCGGATTGGCTGCGAAGTTCAATTTCTCATTAAGAAGTATGTTGGGATGTTTCTTTTAGGTGATGTGTATATTATATTCCTCCAATACGTCGAGACGGTGTCCCTTCCTCTCATTATGAATGATATCAAGATTGGTATTGATATTAGTGTAATTATGATTGGTGTTTATCAAATGTTCGGCAAAATTGGAAGTATGTTTTGAGAGATGATTTGTACGTGACGGTAAATGTTCTTTAAACCTTTGTGTAAAGGATCTGCCAGTTTGACCTATATAAATTTTTTCACAGTCGTCACACTTGAGTTTATATACTCCACTATTGTCAAATTTATTGATAATATTTGGCTTTATCTTGGTTTTGAGGATGTTATTCAGGCTATTGGAGGTTCGGTATGCCAAGTTGAAACCATGTTTACGGAATATGTTGTCTGTCGGACGGTCCAGAATGTGGTTATATTTAATTGGTACGAATTTTCTGTTTTCCTTTTTTGCCGTAGGTTGGAATATATTATTGCGATCGCTAATTTTCTTTTTATGTTTATATATTAGTTTGTCTATTATCTCTGTTTTGAAACCATTTGCGTTTGCTATTTGTTTTATTATCGCTATTTCATTTTTAAGGTCATTTTGGCTCATAGGTATGCTAAGTGCCCTGTATACGAAACTGTTGTATGCGGCCAGCTTGTGTGATTGTGGGTGATAAGAGCTATTGTGTATGGTATGGTCAGTTTGGGTTGGTTTTCTATAGATTTTAAATGTGTGTTTATTATTATGCTTAGATATTGTTAAATCAAGGTAGTTTAGGCTATTGTTGGTTTCCACTTCAGAGGTGAAACTTAATAATGAGTGTATGTTGTTCAAATAATTGGTAAACAAATCTATCTGTCTTCTTGTGCCATCGAATAGACAAATTATATCGTCCACGTAGAGGTGGTAATATATGATGTTTTTTTTAAGAATTAATAGCTTACATAATGTTGATATTCGTACCTAATGTTTTTTAGAAAAGCATTAACATGCAGCACGTGCACTGTGCTGCCTCGAGTAACATCTGGTGGGCGGGGAAAATCATGAGTTTTGAACTAGTTTTGTTTAGTGTCGAATGCGGCTGAAACTTCACTAAATAAATGTAATAGAAAGTAATAATCCAATTCGTAAATCACAAGAACCGATGAAACCTTTTAAAGAGTGTCTCGCAACCATATCAAACTTTACATGTTATTCAATAAAAAACTAGTAAATAATATAATATAATATGTGTTCTATCTTGCTTAGTTTACAAGTTGTCTGTCTGAGTGCATTAAAACAAATATGTACTAGGGGAGACCGGGGAAATGACGATCTCTTAAGGTTTGGTTTCGAATTACACAATGTCGTGAAAACTGATGACAAAAATAACTCATAAATGATAAAATATAATCTTTTGTCTTTTGAATCCCCTTGGTAACAATATTTTAAAATTACATCTTTACATATAAAAACATGTTTATGAAAAAAAACTACCATGTTCGGCATTACCCCTCCATCCGGGGTAATAACATACATAGTGTTCGCTATTACCCCATATGTAAAACCCATGTAAAAACAAAAGTGTTAAAAATAATAGTTTTAACACACTCATTTAATAGTAAAAATGTTAAAACATTCAATTT
The DNA here is from genome assembly GCA_018207615.1 of Philaenus spumarius. Taxonomy (NCBI): domain Eukaryota; kingdom Metazoa; phylum Arthropoda; class Insecta; order Hemiptera; family Aphrophoridae; genus Philaenus; species Philaenus spumarius. Next base: position 19,452 of record JAGFPH010006296.1, read on the forward strand.
GATTTTAATTTTTGCTTTTAATTTCAACCAAAAATGTTGGTAAGTATTAACAGTATGTTGGTGAAATCTCTGCAACAGAAATATAGAAATCATCTAGTTTTTATTAACTGCAGTTGAGGTTTTGATAATTTGTTCTAATGCCGGTTGTAATTCTATAGTTTTGCCCTCCTACATTCCATAAATAGCTCTAACATCTGCAACCAAGAAGTCTTAATCACTAAAAATGCCTGGATTAAGTGGTTAGATCCTGTTCTTTTGAAACCATTTATTCCTTTTTCCCTGTTTGCTACTTTGATGTAAGTTCAGCTTTTTTGAATATAGTTTGAACACCTGAAACTATGAATCTCGTTTTCCCGCATGAAGATATCACACTCTTGATTAAACACAGTTTTCAGAAGGCGATAGAACATATTTTTCAAAAGTTGTAACCTATGAGACGGGTGTGTTGGTATTAACAGCAAGACCACACCATTGTCCTTACAGAAGTTGTAGATTAAAAAATTGCCATAATAACACATGTGGGGAAATGACGAACATGGTCCGGGGTAATAGCGAACAGTTAGTTTGTGATTACCCCATTTGTCGCCATGTTCTTTTTTATGGCATATTAAACATAAAATTACACTTCTTAAACATCACATCATTAGCTAGACTATACTAAAATGAGTGTTGATTCCACTAACTTATAAATACATTCGATTTAAACAGATTTGTACCTACCCTTTTTTAAATGTTTGTTGAATTTAACAAGCAAAGTGGCAGAAACCGTTTTTTGGTTATCACTAGCAAACCTAGCAACGTAATGAAGACAGCGCAAGCGTGGTAATTTGACCTTCCCACGCGGTAGGTAGCAGCACCAAACATACTCTATGTTCAAACACAATATGCAAGAAATGTGATGTTCCGCATTACCCGGGTGATCGCCATTTCCCCAGTCTCCCCTATCAATTGGTTGCTATGGTAATAAATGTAAATGCATGTGTTCGTTCATCAGTCTAGGCCTGACCTAAGAACTTTTTCCGACTAAATTTACAAATATTGAAATAAAAAATATTTTATCGAAATGAATTATAGCCTATGTTACTCAGGGATAGGGTAGCTTTTTATTAGTAAAACTATTTTTTAAATTTATTCAGAAGTTTCAGAGATTACCCCTTACATACAAACAAACAAACAAATTTTAAATTTTACCTCTTTATAATATTAGTGTAGATTGTTAACCCCCTTGAAAACCCCACGGTAGGATCCACTACATGGCTTTGACCGGGTACTTCTATGGTATTTTACGTTTTGATCGATTTTGGGGGAACCAAGCGGTTTAAGTTCGCGTAAAAAAACAAAATGTGCAGAATAACATCCTACATTTACATTTGTAGAAAAAACACAAAAACAAATTCACTCTCGTAGGAAAAACCTTCAACAATTGTTACTTCCGGTCAAAAATTGTGCTTCCGATTGTTGGATTTTTTTGCTAACGAAATCGTCCGAGCGACGTAGGCAGCCAACGTGTATAACAAATTGGACTTAAAATGAGGCCACTAGAGTGCGAACACATATATACACATAAATGTATATATATATATATATATGATTTTTAATGACACCCCAAAACGTGTTCTGGGGACCATGATCGGTGCTAATTTTTTACTCCCAACCTTGGATCTTACCGTAAGGGCCACTGCAATAGCTCATTTTTCCTATGGAAATTCGCTAATTAATGTTAATAATCATATTTTTGGCTGTTGTTGTCAAAAATATATTATCTCATGAACTCTTTAAGATAAATTAATAAAACTCAGCATGCATGACGTGTATCACAATGATTTACAAACATGTGCACAATTTTATGTTGCTCAATTAACCTGTTTCAAGATGGCGGTGGCTCAAACTTTTCAAAGTTAAATATTTCAAAACCAAAGATATTATGGAAAAGTGGTCAGATACGAAAAATTTTGACAATTTAAAGACTAACCCAACGGTATGTTACTTTTTATCATTTAGTCGAGAATAACCGAGAGAATACAATAATTCTGGCTGAAAGTGGTTTCCGATATCGTTATTCCTGAATGTAGTAATCACAGAAAACTACTTTCAGCCAAAATTAATGTATTTCTCAATCACCCTCGACTCAATGATAACACGTAATACATAATTTGATTTGTGTTTAAATAGCCTACAGTTTTGTATGTTAAAAGTTTTTCTTAAAATCGTTAGTTTTTTCAGATATTTGACCTTTGAAAAAATTTAACCGCCGCCAGTTTGAAGCGGATGACTTCAGCAACATCAAATTTTGCACATTTCTGCAAAAAAGGGTGATGAACCGTCTTGATGAATTTCGTGAATTTATCTTAAAACTTTCATGAGATAAAACTTGTAGGACACATGTTAAAATGTATTATTTGCTAGATTTGTCCTGCTGAATAACATGGTGAAGTTTGGTCGAATAGTTGGGAGACACTCTTTATAATAATAATAATAAAAGTACATTATATAATAATAATGTAATTATATAGTAGAATGCTCAATCTGGGTTACTTTACCATTCATAGGAGCAGACGCTGAAAGCAATCCGCCATATTCACTGGGCAGGCAGTCACGTGGCACCTTCTCGTACAGTTTGTCCATGTCGCCTTCCCTGATGATGTTCAACTGTAAGGTGAAACGTACCGCTGTTAGACGACTAGTTATCCGGACTACGATAGGAGGGTATATCAGTTCAGCCGAACTAGATTTATTAAATGAAAGAAGGATATTAAGGAGATAACGAATGAGAGAGAGGGAGAAATAAATAGGCAGTAAAATGGTAGAAGAAGAGTGAGAACTACATACTTTAATATTACTATTTAAATAATTAATATATTTTTAGTATCCAGGTTACTAATTGATTAAAATAAAGTTTCTTACCTTGTAAGAATTTCAGTTGACAAATCCAATTATGCAAGAAATCTAATAGACTAAGGCCGTAGTTACACCAGCCTGCAAAATAACCTTAAACCAATTAAAATATTTTCCAAAGGTAGATATATGAACTCAGTCGAGGAGTATCCTATTACTTTAAATGAGCAATTCTTGTATCTATTTTTGTATCTTTGTATCTGTCGCGGATCTCGAAATCGGCTCTAACGAATTCAAAGAAATTTTGTATTTAGATATAGTTTTGAATTTTAAGTTCACCCATATAGTTGTATTTCGTGTAAAAACGCCATTTTTTGAGAAAACCTAATTTAAAAGTTGAAACATTTTAACATAGGGTCTTATGGGTTGCCATGTTGGTTACAAAATAACAACGAAATAGTAAATAAAGCTATCAAAACTGCTGTTTATAAACAAGCCAATTTATACTGTTTTATCATCTGTTCATTGGATAATTACTGTTAAAAAACAAACTAATTTATACTACTGTTTTAGCACGTTGGAATTATAATAAATTGGGCCTGATTTAACAATTTATTTTGTCAAAAAAAAGGTAAACTTGACAAAGATGGATAAATTCTAATAGTAAATTTTTTAATATAGGCCTGGCTCGTTTCTGAAATATAGTATTGAGGTTATGTTAATACTGCAATAATTTTTACTATATTTAGGCCTGGTTTCAAAACTTTAGTTGACAGAAGATAGTAGAACTAGGACTAAAATCGTAATGAAAGCCTCTCGTGCTTTCTAAATCATGTATTTGAGGTTACAATTAATCTTGTAATTATTGTTAATATATTTAAGCCTGGTTTCATAATTTTACAAACCTATGTACAAACGATTCAAAGATTAACGAAATTCTTTAGCGAATTTTCCAACTGCGAGCGAAGCGTCCAGGGGCAGAGCCCCTAGTGAGATCTAAAAGGCGTTCAAATTCAAAGATGCAAATGGCGAACATCAATTATTGAACGACCAGCTAAATTTCGACTCTAATACAAGATATGACACTGCTATAAGAGTTCAAGAAACCCGTGGTAAGAACAGGTTCCGAGAGCGCGAGACAACAGACTGACAGTTGCCGTCCGGTAGCCAGAAGGTGTACACCAAAACGTACTTTAAATGTGTTATGTGTTCTGTGTAATTAATTCTAATGTTTCACAACCTCGGTTGAGCAATTTATATATTGTGCCTGAAGATGGGATAACAGTCCCGAAACGCGTCACAAATACAAAAAAGAGGTCACTTGACGGAAACAAGGCATGAAACTGTATTTTACTATTTAAAATTGCTTACATTAAAAGTCTCACTTACCCTGTCTACGAAACCGTAGTTAATAAAAGGTCTTATTGTTCGCATCATGATGTCGACAACGGGAGACGCGTTAACTAGATACACCGCCTTTACCTTAAGCGGTATCGCTTCCTGAAACATAGATTACAACCTGTATTGCTGGAGTCTAGGCTACACTAACCACAACACAGACTATTTTATAGGTTAAGTGATGTTATGTTTATCGTTATAAAATTAAAAACCAAAAATAAGATAGTGGAATTTAATATTACTTTCACGTTCACGTTCGATTTTAAGCACTCAATTTATCAAAACCTAACCGTTGACAGAGCGATTTTGTAATTATTTTAATCTTAAAAACATTTTACAGGATTGCTCATTTGTCTATCAGTTACATTTTCAGTACAGCACATGAACATGTAACTGTTACCATAGATCATGAATAATAAATAGATCATGCATCCATACGGGGGTTGTGTGCCGGAAAAAAGGTGTTCGCGAAAATAGTACATGATCGCGCCGCGAGGTAGCGCTAGGGAGAAAGCATTGTAAGCATTGGTGTTTCCAACCAGCTTCCTTCGTTTCCCCAATAGATAGCGCCAAAAAAGTCGAATTTCCAGTGGAACAAAATATTGCATTGGATCGGAGTTCTATTAGGTTATCCAAATACAATGCTGTTACATAACATTACAGAAACATTTTTCAGGAAACTATAACGTTACCACAATGAAATTTTACATAGTTTTAATGCATGTTAAATACCAAATGTGTTTCTTTCCCCAATAGGTTTAAGTCCCCAAAGGGTCTAAGTTTCCAAGGGGTGTAAGTTCCATGTTGTCTAAGTTGCCAATTGCATAAGTTCCCAAGGGTCTAAGTTCCTAAGAGGAATAAGTTCCCAAGGGTCTAAGTTATCTAGGGGCATAAGTTCTCAAGGATTTAAGTTCCCAACAAGTTTAAATTTTCCTTGGATATTAATTCATAGTAAGACTAAACTCCCAAAGGGTTTAAGTTAAAAAGGGTCTACGTTCTCAAGAGGCCTAAACCCAAAGAGGCTTATGTACCTAAGGCTTCTAAGGTCTCTAGAAGCCTAATTCCCCAAGGGTCCTAAGCTAACAAGGCGTCTAGGTTTCTAAAGGGCCTAAGTTCCCAAGTTACCTAATTTCCTCAAAGGTTAAATCACAAAAGGGATCTAAGCTTCCAAAGCGTCTAATTTCCAAAGCGGCCTTTGTTCCTAAAGGACCTAAGTTCTCAAGGGATCTAATTTCCCCAGAAGTCAAAGCTCACAATTGGCCTAACCTCCCACGGCGTCTAAGTTCTAAAGCGACCTAAGTTTCTAAAGGACCTAAGTTCCTAAGGGATATAATTTAACCAAATGTTAAAGCCCCCAAAGGGTCTAAGTTCTTAAAGGTCCTAATTTCTCAAGATGTTGAAGTTTCCACTGGACCGAGGTTCCAAAAATTCCTAAATTCCCAAAGGGTCTTATTGCCATAAGACTAAGTCCCCTTTGGCTTAGTTAAAAAATACAAAGTTCAAAAGAATCCTAATTTCCAAAGGGAGCTAAGTTGCAAAGGGGCCTAAGATCCAAAGGGACCTAAGTTCCCAATGCGTCTAAGTTCTCAAAATGCCAAAGTTACCAAGGGGTCTAAGTTCAAAAGAGAATAAATTTCAGTTTGAGTACAATTTTCTGCCAGTATTTATCCTAGCAGATATCTATACTAATAGTATAAAGAGGTAAAGTTTGTTTGTTTGTTTGTTTGTATGTAGGGGGTAATCTCTGGCACTACTGAACCGATTGAAAAAATAGTTTTACTAATAAAAAGCTACACTATCCCTGAGTGACATAGGCTGTAATTAATTTCGGTAAAAACCTTTTTTTATTTCAATATATTTGTAAATTTAGTTGGAAAAAATCTTAGGTTAGGTCTAGAATGATAAATCAACACATGTATTTACATTTAATACCATAGCAACCAATTGAATAAAATAACAGAAAACATAGCTGCTTTAATATTTCCATTAACAGCTGATTTCAAAATTTGAAGCAATTATTTTTGTATTTCCACCTTTTAGGTTAGGGTTTTAAAGTGTAAACATGAGCCTTGCTGGTTCTTTTAACCATTATTAACTGCTGTTATAAAATATAAGAAATAATTTGGTTTGAACATTTACCAATATAGTTTTGAGGTTATTATTAATACTACACCTTTATTATAAATAAAACATAACATAATTATGTTTTTAGAAGGTACCATTGGGGGTTGGCGTGCGGAGCACGCAGGGGTCTCCCCTAGTAATTTATATAATAAGGAAAAAATTCCCAATGGGCATATTTTCGAAAGGGATCTAAGATTCCAAAGGGTTTAAGTTTACAAGTGATCAAAGTTTCAAAGGTGCCTTAGTTCCCAAGAGGTGTAAGTGCCTAAAGGGCCTGATTTCTTAAGGCGTTAAAGTCCAAAGGGCCATATAAGTTGCCAAGGTCTTAGTTTCTAAGGCCCAAAAGTTTCTAAGAGTTCTTAGTTTCAAAGGGGTATAATTTTCCAATCGATCTAAGTTACCAAGAAGCTTTAATTCCCAAGAGGTCTAAGTGCCTAAGGTTCATAATTTCAAAAAGTGTTCAAGTGTTCTTATGCTCTTACCCCAAGGAGCATAAGATAACAAGGGGTCTAAGTTTGTAAGGAGCAAAAGATCCAAAGATGTCTTAGTTGTCAAGTGGTATAGGTTACCTGGGGACCTAATTTCAAAAGGTGACTAAGTTTCCAAAGTTCTAAGTTAAAATAGGCCTAGGATCCCAAGGGGTTTAAGTTGCTAAGGAGCTACAACGTTTTAACTCAATTTAGTATTAATTTAAATATTATATAAGAAAATAACAAAATGGAATAATACAAATAACAACTCAAAAAATCTGTTATTATATGTTTATAAAAAAAAAAAACGGCTCTAACGATTTTGGTAAAATTTATTTTATTTGTAGCCCTTAATGTACCCTACCATATGCAAAAAAACGCATGTTTCTAAAAATTCTCGTTTAGCTAATAATAATAACTTATTTTTGGCCTAAAAGGGGGTTGTTTTTCAAAATGTTTGAAAACCTTTTTTCGTGCATCTATACAGGCCTAATTGACGTGTTTCGTGCAAATTTGTTCGAAATCGATTGAATAATTTTCTCTCTAGCTAATAGTAATAATATTTATTATTTAATTTCCTACTTTAATATCACCCCACCTACAATTAAGAAGTCACAGTGAATCTGTTTAGTAATTTAAATATGTGAGAAAGTATGTGCCAGTTCCTGGTACCGTTTATTTAATATAATACCGAAAATTGTTTGCAAGATTTTCCTGTTGTGACTAGAATTTTAATGTATTAATGAATACTTGTGTTAAATTTGTTTAAATATTTTGTTAACACAATGACGTTGTAAATAAATTAATTACCGTTGATTCTGGAAATGCACCTTTATATACAAATTAAATTTAGATTGGCTATTATTTGAACACTTTCTTTGATGGAGGTTAGAGACGCGTATGATTCAATTATAATTTAATTAACAATTAATTATTATTATTTATTATGTTTTACAATTTAATCTTTTTGTTAGCAAGAAACGCACATTCGTTAATGACTTACATTTGCAAAATTAATTAGAAGCAATAACTTTCACAATTGCATGGTTAGTTTAACTTTTATTAAATGTTTACATACGGAAGACCTAACTGCATTTACAATAAATTTTGTGGCATGTTTATACATATATAAATAAATGTTTCTTTGTATCTTTGTCCTTTAAAAATTCAAAAACTATTCGACCGATTTCACTAAAAAATTTACAGTTTATCCACATCCTTTCCAGGAGTGTTTAGACGTTACAATTACTACAGTCTAAGGGGTTGAAATGGTGTTGCTACACCTATAAAATAAATATAAATTGCATTTCCTACAAGCTATAAAGCTAAAAGTATGTAATGTTATTTTTAAGTAAAAACTATTTGCAATTTAATTACTTATTAATTACTTAGGTCAAAGGGAGGGAATGGAATAACTACCCTTAAAATTAAATAGTAATCCATTCGGCACACTTACTTTTTGTATATGTTTATAAACTACGCAACTACTAAGTTTACTAAAATTTCACGGTTTAGACATATTAGTGCCAGGATTGTTTAGAGAATATGGTCACTACAGTAAAAGAGAATTAAATGTGGTTGTTGCCCCTATACAATACAAATAAATTACACTAACTTCCTACAAACTATAAAGGTAAACTTATTTAATGTATTTATTAAGTGATGTATAAAAAATCATTTGATATCCGATAACTTAAGTCAAAGGGATGCAATGGAATAACTTTCTATAAAATTTAATCAAACAATAGCGAAGCATTGCCGTGTCCTTTAGTATATATATATATATATATATAAAAAAATAATTCAATCTAGAAAATTGAAATATAGAGCAGAGGTTATTTTTAGCAAAATGATGAAATTCCAGCCACTCCGCCCCTCCTAAGGGGTGGTTAGGATTGTTTAAATGTAAAATTGTGGGTTTTAAGGGGAGCGGGACGTTCCTATTCAGCAAATGTCAATTTTACAAATTTTAGGTACATTTATTTAAAAAACTGAAAGAGCTACAAAACTGAATTTTCTTTCATGCAAAGAGCACACATTTTTGAAAACACCCCCTACCACTTTAAGTTAAAATATGTATATAAATAAATTTTGTAGGTAATTTATCTTGTATTCGTAAGGAAAATCAATGTTTAAATAATACAAAAAATGCTTTATAACTTTTCGTCAAGATGGAACAACTAAAGTGGCAGCAGTTTTAGGAAATACACTGATGTTTATACATAAGAAATTTCAGCTATCTACCATTTGTAGTTTCTGAGATAATTGTACCTTTGTATATGAAAAACAAGTTTCCGGGAAACCAGACTGAAAAATAAAACTCGTATTTTGTTGGAATTTAATTCTTAAAACATCCCAGCTCCATAGAACATCCCAGCTCCATCAAGGGTCATCTTGATCCTCCACTACCTGATCCTTCTTAATTATCATAATTATCAAAAGACAATTTCTTCGAAGAAGAACTTATATTTAGTTTTTCAGTAGTAGGACTAGGAATGTTATTCGAGATTTGATTAGGACTAGTGTCAAACTGTTGGACTGATTTCCCCTAAAATTGTTGTTTAGTTTTGTGAGATACTTTTGCTCTAGGCATACTGATAATAAGTTATTTACACTCAAGCACAATACAAACTCATCATCTAACACCAAACTACAAACAAAGATCAAAATTAGATGTAAAAGTACAATTTTCTCACTCACAATTACGTATAACCTCAAAAATAAACAAAAACAACCTGTAAGCAACAGTCAAGACTATTCCCAGCTGGCAGTGAACTCGTTTACCAACTCATCAGTCAGCAGAGCAACAATACCCTTCTTTTTCAATATAACTAAAAAACATGTTTTGTAAAATTGTGTCAATCACACTACCGTCCCAGTCCAACGAAAAACCTGTTTACATACTATGTTTATTATTTTTTTTTCATTTGTAAGTATATTTGAGCAAAATAAATTACATATTTTAAAAGTAAACATTTCAAGGTACAAAAAATGCAATAAAATAATTTGTTTGGTCGTTCTGTTCCCCTTAAGCGAGACAAATATGAATTTAAAAAAATAGTTTTGCATACAATTTTCAGAAATTGCTGTTTTTTTTACATTACGTTTAGTTTCAGACTTTAACCATCTCGTGACCCTGGACGGAAAGTTATGTGACAGGTGCCCACCACTTTATATAACAATAACCACTGGATCTATGTTGATAGTGGTCGTGCTAAATAATGGCTTGCACGCGTACAATAGCTGATGTCACGGTTTAGGCCTATAGTTAAAGGAGGGAAACCAGATTGAGGTTCAAGCATAAGTCAGTCTGTTAGTAACCTTGTAGATTCGCTTGTGTTTGCCTTCTATAATAGTTTAGTTATAAGTCTGGACCTGCAGAGGGAAGTATTGTTGTGCTTTAAATAAACGTTTGAAGTAAAACAACCGTTTAACATCTTACTGAAGAACCTTCCTACACCACAACCATCCTGAAAACGCCTGTACGTTCGCAAGAGGACCGACGGCACATCCGAGATGGGAGACGCACCATAGTCAGGACACCGCAGGGGTGAACCAGACTGGGGCTGCTCCACAGTTATGACGGTTTAGAGGCGAAAACGCGTAAAACTGTAGAACCATTAATAGCAGGGGGGGGGGGGGGGGGTCAGCCAACGGCGTGGTATTTTGTATTTCTTCTTATGCCAAGAAGATCCTTTCAAGTTTCTAGCATGCCTTAATTTTCGGGGTTAAATAATAGTTTTTCTCCTTTTTCCTTTGTTTTTATAATAGTGCACACTTTTGGTAAACAACCGTGACTACCTCTCCCCCAATGTCATGAAAGAGGTGCTCAAAGGTCTCAAAACAAAAGGTCATACCAAAACTACAATTTCTGAATATTTCATATAAAAATTGCAAGTACGATTTGGCATTCTAGAGAGAATTAAGGTGGCGAAATATGCATTAAATTCTTCATGGAAGAATTTTATGGTTGAAGAAATATTCC
>JAGFPH010006296.1:30273-42947 GCA_018207615.1 Philaenus spumarius
AAAACAAAGTCGGGTTTGTTACACCACTTATAACTCAAGAACGGCTGAAACTATTTTTACGATCTTTAATTTGTTGGATTTGTCCCCGCCCCGAATAACAGAATATATATTAAAATATAGGAAAAATAAATAAATAACATTAAACACACAAAATAATTTTAGGTAAGGCCTAGACTGAAGAACTAACACAACCATGTTATTTGAATGTATTTACATTAATTACCATAGCAACCAATAAAATAAAATAACAGAATTTACAGCAGTTGATTCAAATGTATAATCTATAGGCCTATAATAAAAATGAATTGATGTGTGTTGGTAAGAGCATCACTTGAAAACGGCTGGACCAATTTGGCTATTTTTTGTTTTAAAATGTTCCTAATACTCCGAATTAGGTTTTTATGGAAAGAAAGGTTTCCCGGAAAAGTTCAATTTTTTTAAAAACTGAGCATTGTTTTCCTACGGAAGACCATAACTCACGAAAACAGCTGTTCTAATAAAATGCTTAGTAACACATGTTTGTTTACATTCATTACCATAGCAACTTTACTTAGCGTTTATAATCGCATATATTATTTCTCAAGGCTATTTTTTTGTCGGTACGCCATAACTTCCTTAATACACCATCAAATTACATGAATGAGGCATCATTTTAAAGCTTTCCTTAACCGCTACACCGGAAAAATATACAAAATACAATTATACGAAAAAAAAAAGAAATAAAGAATCCGAAAGTAACAGTGATGTAAGATCAAGTAAGTTGTAGGGATATTTTCCTGGCGTTGGCAACACTGATGATAACAATACCCAGCTGAAGAGCTGCCGTTACGCCACTTCATTGCTATTTTTAATTATTTGTAAGCGAGGTTATAAACAGCATTGTGGATACACCTATTTGTTGTTTACCTTCTGCAAGTTGGTAAGTTATTTAAAAATATATAATAACAATAACAAAATTTTTTCTCTTTAACATGGATTTAAATTAATAAAACACTGTTAGTATTAGTAAGTTAGAATGCGAATGCTTCGCTCGGGTCAGCTAGTCAGTTTATTATTCTTCAAAACCAATAGCTTTTTTCATTTTTCAGTTAGATCGATTAACTTAAAGCAAACAAAAACAAATATCAACTAAAAATACTTACTATATTTTAATTAAATTCAAAAATTGGTTGTTACTTAATATAAATAAAACAGCTGAGTTGGATCAAAAACAGAACATAATTTTCGGTTAGGCCTACAATGAACCAAATCACGTTTATTTGCAACTAATTGGGGTAATTTAGAATCATGTTTTTTACAATTCTTCACAACTATTAGTTTTTTTAGATTAGGTTAAAGCAAGCAAAAGGTTTAATGTATTATATAAAGGTTTACAAACTATAAATCTAAATTTGTGTAGTATATTCTTAAGTGGCATAAAAACTATTTTGCAATTCGATTACTGTCAGCAGATGACTTGAATACATGCAAGGGGGCAGCGGGGTGCGGGAAATAGTTCTCCCACCACAGCACTAACTAGTGGTAGGGGCTGCCGTCACTATGACAACCACACTACTATTGGCGAGGATTGGGGACAAGGCTGCTCTAGCCAATAGCGGCCGCATTCCATACGCACGCATCCAAGTCATCCGCTGACAGTACTTAAGAGGGGGCAAAATACAGAAATTATTTGTAAATCATGCGAGCCCATCGGAACATTTTGGAACTTCTACGGAGCCGCTTAACATTGATGTGCAATGAATTTACTACGAAAAGTAGTTCTGTCTCAACCTCTCCTTCTACCACAGACTATTCCAACCTTCTCCTGCTGTTTCCCGCCGGCAGTTCTATGAGTAGACATCTGCTTACGCACCAAATCTTTTGACCTTGATCCGTCTTTTCGGTTTTGTAAACATTTCTTTCCTAATTGCTTGGTGCTTTGCTTATTCCTTACGGTCTCTTCTAAAGACCATAAGTAGCTAGCACAACTGAGATGAAATATGTTTTGTTTACTGTTTAAGCAATACGTCATTTATTTTAGTAATGAAATGTTTTTATTAGTTTACAACAATTATGTACTATACAGTATTATACTGCATTATTAATGTTATGAATCTAGAGTAAAACTTATAATAAATTGCAATTACTATTAAACTGTAGACTGTTGTGTAACTTAAAATTCATAAGAAATTTTTGTTTACATTTCACCAATAGCATAGGCGTAACCAGGGGGGGGGGTTATAACCCCCCCTATTGAACAAATATTTCGGACTTTGTTTATATTCAAATACCAAACTTGTTTTCAATGCCTTTGCAAATGTTAAGCTACAATAAATGATCAATATATTGCTGACATTATCTTTGATTGAATTGGGCACTGACACTTTATTTTATATAGATGCATTGTAGTGTATCAAAGTATAGTGTTCTAAAGGCAGCACACTTCTAAAGAAGATAAATAAAAATAAAAATACCACCTTGTAGGGGAAGTATTTTTAAATAAAAAAGGTCATATTTATGTATTTCCTTTCTCCGAGCAATGGTTAGTCTGGAAAAAACGAAAAAATATCGTTGAATATCGTTATTAATGTTTCGATATTATTGGGGTATCAATATATTATTTCGATATTGAATCGATACCAAATATCGTATCAAATGTAAGTATCAAAACCGTCCCGTCAATGTTCCACTGGCCAAATTTATTAGTTTCCCTTGTAAAATGATAGGCCTAGCGATGTATAAACAATGTACACACAAATTCCAGGAATTATACTCCGCCAATACTATAACGAAGTATGACCACTGTATCAAGGAAGTTAACAGAGATTTTCGTTTAATAAAAATAAAATTTGCTATTTTGACCTGCAAGAATAAAGCAAAATATATTTTATAAATTTGACAAACAAATGTCGGAGAAACGGTAGCCTATGTGAGTAAAACAAATGACAAACGATATAAATAACAGCCGAGATAAGTCAAACTTGTGTGGTGAACCTATTTTATGAATGGCCGAAGTATCCTTCCGCGCTGACACAGTTCAATATTTCTTAACCAGGGGTAGCTCGTTTCAGCGTAGTTTTGGTAATGTAAGCCTTTACGCGGATACATATAACGTCGACAAATACACTTTATTCGGTTCAAAATAAATTTTATTCAAATGATGAAATACTGTTATTTTCGAACTGCTTTGTAAAATTTTGATCAAATAAATAGTTTTAGTACAAATTGAACGGTAATTTGCCGTAAAATCTGTTATTTTAGCACTATGTAGAAGGAAAGGAGATGAAATTTTTTATATTTTAAAAAGCAAAAGATTTTACTTAATTCTTTTACTATAGTATGGTTTTTGTTTGAAAATTTTAAAATGAAAAATGGCAACGTTATTTGCTCCCGCGTGGAGCATGTTTTACGCCACGTATTTTCTGGGTTTTGCCCCCTCTTAAGTCAATGTAATGAAATGGAATAACTGTATTAACCTTTAAATTAAATCAAGCAATAGAGGAGCATTGCGGGTCCACTAGTTTAATAATAATTATGTTAATTTCATGATTCTAATAGTGTATAAGGAAAATAATGAATGATAGTTTTAAAAGCATATATGTATGCCTATACAGAGAGTTTTAGGACAAACGGATAATACTTCAGGAACTGATTATAAACAGATAAAAATAAGAAAAATTGTTCATACGAACATAGTTCTGGAAAGCTTCGTTTTCCAGATATCCGCAATTTTTTTGTTTTACAAATTAACTCATACCTAGAGAAATGTCTTACCAATTGAGTTAAAACTTGGCATGCGATTTAACCTAATAATGATATATAAGAAAAATAGGCGATTATATCAAATCGTGCGTTTCAAAATGGTAGCTGTTAGACTTAATTAGGCCAGCACTTTATATGAGAAGTATGCTCATAAACGTGCAGTGCCTGATGCAATTATAGTGTGAGAAATGAACCCTACTTTTCCGCCAGAATTTGCTAATAAAGATGAATGCACGAACGAACACATGAATCCTTTAATGACATTATCTGGACCAGAATCCCATAAAACAATACTGAGGGGATAAAATCATAGAAGTTTGGAGTGTTAGCTAACATTACAGTCAACTGTGGAGCGCTTGGTAAAGTTCAAGTATCACGGGGATGCTGGGAGTAACTGTAGGATAGCTTAAAACAAATTGACAATAAAAGAGTTTTGTACTCCAACAAAGCAGCTTTGAAATATAAAACAAGGAAAAGTTCAGAACGGTGATAGAATGATTTAGTGCTATCGACAGAAGTTGTTTGCAGTTTTGTTTGCTTTACCGAAAAATCACGTTTTACAATAAACTTCTTGAACTGTCAAAATGAGTTTTTACCGAATTCCCATAGGAAAGAAGAGCTATTGCAGCGACCCTTATGGTGAGACCTAAAGTCGGGAGTAGTAAATGAGCACCGATCATGTCCTCAGAACACGTTTTGGTGTGTCATTATACAAATTATACATATAGGCTATACATGGTGTCCAAAAAGTCCCATCCCCTTTAACTTTGGAACAAGTAGAAATAAATTAATGAGCTTCATGGTATTTTTATATGAGAAAGGGAGATGAATTTTGGTGTAACCGACAGTTTCACCCCTTACCCCAAAATTGGGGGTTGAGAGGATAATTCAAAAATCTTAAATACAAACCCCCATCAAGTGATACTTTATTTTAAAGAACTTGATAAACGAAGAAGAATGGAACAAATTAGAGGTCTCTATTTTAACCCTATCGAAAATGACGGCCAGTCAAAGTTAAAAAGATCTTATTAACACACATTTTTAATTAGGTACGTTGCAATACCTTTCATTGGTAATAAAGCTAAAGACTTGCCTTAATTCTAAATTTAGATTAAACGCTAAAAATCACTGGAATCTATTGTCACAGGATTGTTATCAGTAGTTGTGCTTTCAACGTAGAAGACTATTGCCTGCTGTATTTAGAAACTGCAAGTTTATTCGTTCCTTTTAAGCTTTTGCCAAATTGTGTAAATATTTGTTTAGTACTAGATTCTGAATGACCCTCTGGATTCTATTAAATAACATGCAAAGAACCATTATTCCTTTGCAATGGAACATAGTGTTTGTAACTTAATTGAAATTGTGTTAACATAGGACATTTCAAATTTGTCTGGCCGCCATTTTCAATAGGGTTAAGGATAGAGACCACTCATTTTTGCCATTCTTTGTTGTTTCAAGCCAGGTCTACTCTTCACAGAACTGCTAGTTTTAAAATAATTAGGAACAGATAAGCTTTTTAATATTAATAAACGAAATATTGGTAATAAAATTAACTAACGACAGTGAAGTGAATAATTGTGTTAAACAACTAACTACAAACGGAATTAATTCCATCACGCAGCATGAACAGCTGACGGAAGTTGAACGAATTTAAATAATTAAGTTTATAGGTTTTAGTGTTTCAAAAAACTATTTGGGAAATCTAGTCGCGAAGGCGCTGAATAGCTACCTAATTGTAAGAAATTTATTAGTGGAATTTGTATGCATCACAACCCGACGCACTGCTTTGTTCCGCTCGCAGCTGGAAAACTCGCTTTACTAGTTTGAACTTTGATTTGTGGCTCGGATCAGAAGATGATTTGAACCCGGTACTTTTATGGTATTTTACGTTTTGATCTGTTTTGGGGAAACCAGACGAGTTATAAGGTCGTGCAAAATAATCTCCTATATTTATTTTTTAGATAAAACATTAAAAGCTTTTCATTCTAGTAAGAAAAATAAAAAAAATAAAAGATTGTAGTTCCTTTCAAAAATTGTGCTTCAGATTGTTCATTTCTCTTTTTTTTGCCAACTAACTCATCCGATCGACTTATAGAACCAACGTGTGTACAAAATTTGAACCAAATCGGACTAAATGGTGGCCATTAGAGTGTGAACACGTATATACATATGGATAGCTTCATGCTAAAAGGGGTTCAGTAAAAAAATTTCAAATAGAGAATACACTTGATTTTAGTTTTTAATTGTGGATCTCATCGTTTTACGCTAAAATGGGATCAGTCAAATGCGCTGGTGTCATAGGAACAGGCACTGATTGTTGATAAATTTATGCTGAAACGGGTTCAGTCATTGACTGAGGTCCTTTTAGCACATACCGAACTGAACTACTCTATGGCAGCACTGACAATCAGCTGACTCCCAGAATACACTTAGGCATGTGTTTGTTTATTTTATTCTTCAACTGTGTATGTATTGTGTTTAGAATGTACTGTCTTTATGCCATGGCAGGCGATGCAGGAAGGACCCTCCATCGAGCACATAACTTGTATCACCTTTAGTGCAGTAAAAATAAATTATGACCTGGGCAAAATTGCAACACAAATGATTCTTTTTGCATTATACTGAGAGAAGTGTCTATTTTAACATACTCAAAATCCTTATTGATCCCGGTCCACTAAATCAGTCAAAATCCAAGATTGCGGCTAAATTTAAAATTTTTATTTTAAAAATTTATAACTTTGTTATTTATGTTATTTCAATTAAATTTGGCAGAAATGTTTAAAATATAAGGATAAAAGTATAAAAATAACCACTGATTTTACTTCATTTTTTTCAAAATGGAGGCCATTTAAATATTTAGGTAATTTGTTTTGAAATATTTAAATGGCTGCCATTTAAAAACATTTGTGCACTCAAAATAGGTGTTATTATGTACTAAAGCATGTCATTTACATTGTAATTTCGTATTATTTTCATAAGAATCGTTAAATATATTTTTATAATTTTATATATTTTACATTTCTTTATACATATTGTTTATTTAAGGGTATAGTTGCGGACCATGGAAGGTGATATAACTTGTATAATTTGCTTGAAAGACACTTACGGAACAGACAGTGCAGTTTACAAGCAAAAGGTGCAAGTGCTATCAATATATGCAGTCAAACCAGAAGAAGTGATGTTGCAGCAATTGGAGGGTGTAGAGTACGTACTGACTGACTGTCTTAAAAGGTTTACTTACAAGATGAAAATGCAATGCAGAGTCAGATGTTGCAAGTGCTTCAGGTGTTAAGACGACCAGTCGCTTGACCACACAAACTTATGACCCTAAAATTCACTGCCTATTTTGTGGAACAATTGTAGATTTCCAAGTGGTAAAGGAGAGAGATCTGTTATCTTTGACAATTTACTCGAAACATATGACAATCTAATGGCAGGTCCCCCCCTCCAATGAAAGAAGTTTGTGATGTATTAGATTCTAAGAAAAGTGACCTAAGATCTTCCTCAAGGACCAGCCTTCTTTGGCTTGAATATCAATCTGCAGTAACTACCATTATTAAACTCATCACTGCAGATAGTTTAGGATCATTTTCAATACTACTTGAAGGTCTTACAGTCCTACCCATTTTTGCAGCATCTGGGCATACGAATTACACAAAATCAGTTTACCTTTACTTACAGATTATGACTGAACTTCAAAACACTTATCCTGAAATCTATGCAGTTTTCAATAGAGGTGATCATGGGCTGATAAAATATGGGCGGGATTGCCAGCAGATTTGGTAATTGAGCAGTGTTTAATGAGGTCACTCAAGGCAAATGGAGGTCTCACCAGAGGTAGTGGTATGTCCGAAATAGAAAAAATTACTTGGACGTTGTCAATGCCTGTGTATTCAGAATAAAATAACTCAATGCAGAAGCTAACAAACACTGTATACGAGTCTAGCGAACAGCATACAGATTTGACGCAATCATGAAAGAAACGAGACAAATAAGATTCAGATAAGATACTTCAGCTACTGAGATCAATTTCACCTTATTCAGAAGATCCAACTTTGCGAAACATTGTAACTGATGTCACAGCAGCTAAACATGTGAATGTTGAAACATTTAAAACCATTGGTGTGAACATTGTGAAGAAGATGGTGGGCCAGGAGGTGTTTTCTTGTAAAATAAATCGAAATGACAAGGCAAAAACAATTGCTTCTGTATCGTGCATTAAGTTCAAGAAAGAGGAGGCCACTATTGACCCAGCTCTGTTATTTCAGAGGTTGATTATGTCATCTTCTTCGAGGGAAATTGATTTTGCGGAAGTAATGAAATTTGATCTGTGCTCCTTTCCTCCTGCGTTATTTCAAAGTCCAACGGTATTGTTGAAAGCAGACAAGCCAAAGCTATCAAGGGCGTTGATTGCGCATGTTACTGCACACAATTCTCAGCCATTTGTAACAGCAGGAGAAGGTGATACAAGTTATGTGCTCGATGGAGGGTCCTTACTGCATCGCCTGCCAAGGCATAAAGACAGTACATTCAGGGATATAGCAAAATGCGTCGTTTGTGACAGCTAATTATGGGCAAGCAACTGTAGTTTTTCATGGTTATACATCAGAATACACAATGAAAGACATGAACCATGTTCGCCGAACAAATTCAATTTTCCCCTCTGTGACATTCATAAACACATAAACACCAGATATGACATTCACAGGAAATAAGGAAATGTTTATCACTTGCAAATTATACAAGTCGTATCACCTTCCATGGTCCGCAACTATACCCGTAAATAAACAATATGTATAACGAAATGTAAAATATGTAAAATTATTAAAATATATTTAACGATTCTTATGAAGGTAATACGAAAGTACAATGTAAATAACATGCTTTAGTACATAATAATAATACCTATCTTGAGTGCACAACTTTTTTTAAATGGCAGCCATTTAAATATTTCAAAACGAATTGCCTAAATATTTAAATGCCCGCCATTTTGAAAAACAATTAATTAAAGTCAGTCGTTATTTTTTATACTTTTATCTTTGTGTTTTAAACATTTTTGCCCAATTTCATTAAAATAACATCATAAATAACAAAGTTATAAATTTTTAAATCAAAAATCAAAAATCAACCGCCATCTTGAATTATGACTGATTTCCTGGGCCGGGATAAATATGGATTTTAAATATTTTAAAATAGACACTTTTTACAATAAACTGCAAAAAGAATCATTTATGTTGCAATTTTGCCCAGGTCAAGCGAATTTTTACACCATTTTGACTGTACTAACAGTATATACCAGAGTAACATCAAGAGTTTTACAGTGAAATCTACCTTTGGCCAACAACCACTGAAGATAATGAGGACCAGTGATGTCAGACAAACTTATTTTTGTATTGAAATCAACATAAACCTATTAATTTATGATATACTGATGATTTTGAGTGTTTTAGATATTACAATCTTTTTTTAATCCAGCCAATATATTTTTTTTAATATATGCTAAAAGGGAATAAGTCAAGGCTTTTTAAAAAAACATAAAAAATATAAAACAAAATATTTTAAATTTTTTGATATGGTAGGAACATTTCTACTATACTGAAATTGTATAAAAAAATATTATAATTCAATAATTTTAAAATAATAGGCTAGGGACAGTTGTGTTTTATTTACCGAAAATTTGCTTCAAACGTCTGAGCCCCTTTAACATGAACCTATTCATATACTTTTGACGCCCCACAACGTGTTCTGGGACCAATGATCGGTGCTCATTGCCTACTTCCAACCTTAGGTCTCACCATATAGTTCACTGCAATAGTTCGTCTTTCCTATAGAAATTTTCTAATAACAGCGTTATACAGTAAACAAGCAGATTTTATGTCAAATAAATAACTGTACAACGTTTCTAAAGAATTGATAGACTTACTAAAGATCCATGATGTTCTTCATCTCGTCATGATCAACGTCTCGGTCGAAGAAGAGTTTAGGCGTGGAAGAACGGATGCTGTAGTAAGACAAGATTCTTCCCTTGGCTACGTCCTCATCACCTTTGGCGACATTAGCGAACAGGAGTAACAGCTCATCTGTGGCGAAACAAAGTGTGGTTAGGTAAATCACAGATTGTACAACATAATCTATCGCATCAAAAGACGGATCTGTCGTAAGGTACTTGACAATCTGTGATAAGAAATTGACAAATCCAAAGAAATGTTCTTAAAAGCTACTATATAGCCCAGTAACTGTATTTCAGTTATATACACGAGGCATTAGGAGGAGTAAATATAGCAGGAGTTTATATAAGGTGTCTATTATATGCAGATGATGAGGTTATTATAGCGGATCGTCCAGAAATTTTGCAAGATATGATCGACAGGCTAGAGATTTACTGTCATTTATGGAACTTAGAATTAAATGTAAGTAAGTTTAAAATTGTGATTTTTAGGAATGGTGGTAGAGTAGCAAATAAATAGCAATGGAAGTTTGAAGGGGAGCGTATAGAAATTGTAAAAGAATACACATATTTAGCAGTATGGTTAAGTTCAAAGCTATCTTGGGGCAGACAAATGCAAGACAGATTAGGGGCGGCTAAATTTGGTATAAATATAATATATAGTAAGTTATTGAATAATAATAACGTACCAAAGTCTGTAAAAATGGAGGTTTTTAAAGCAGTATATAGGGCTGTATTGTGTTATACAGCTCACGTATGGGATTATATGTAATCTCAAATAGTGCATCCATCTATATATTTAAAATAATTACTGCTTTTTATTCACTCACTTCCTAAAGTTAATACTTAACCGATTTTGATGATTCTTTTTATTTTATTTAAAAGATCATTTCAAGTTCTAAGTCACTGTGGACCTAAATATTTTAGTTACACTTTTAGTTTGGTTATATTCCGAATTTTAAAATTGCATCAGTGTGCTACAACTAAATTAATAGGAAATAATTTGTTCTAAACAGCTGATAACCTAATTGAGTTTCAAGTTTCAAATAAATAAGTTATTTACTTTACTCAACTGTCAACAGATGATTTAGGTTATGTTATTGTTGATGTGTTTTAGGTCTGATTTTTTGCTGTGTATGTTGGTGTGTAATTGAACTATTAAGTTTGTTTAGACTTTTTATTTTTGTCATCCCTGATAATAAATGAAAGTAACATTGTTAAGATACGTGGAGATGGTAATTTAATTGAGAATTTGAATACTTTTTAATAAATTAAAAAGTTGAAAAACAAGTTTAATTTAGTTACTTTACATCAAAATTGGTCGAATTTCAACCACAGGAGATACTAAATTTTTATTAAAAAGCTGCTTATGTTACAAAAAAATACTCCGTTTTATAATGGATACTATACTCTGAGATGGGAGAGAATAAATTGCATTTATACAGTGTATACTGTTTTATTACATTTCAAGTACATACAGAAAGTGTTGAAATGAAATGATCGTAGGCTGCCAAAGTTGGTTGCAATAGTGAAATTATCAATACAAATATATTCTGGTATAACTATGTCAAGATACTTTGTAAAAAACATAACATTGATTATTTTTAATACTTAGAAGAATATGGTGGAATGACTGCTATAGAAAACCTACTGAATTGTATTAAGACTGATTTAACAAATAATTAATTTATTCCAAAAAGCTTGTAGTTCTGTTTATCATGTTATGTATAAAGAATTGGATTTTTATTTATGAGAGAGGAATTACACGACAGACGGTTGTAGTATTTATTTTGTTTGTACAATTTTTAAGTTGAAGGCAAGCTTCAAATTTAAATTTTACGGTTGAAGAGGCTAATTTGTGTTCACTGTGTAACAGGTTAGAAATTGAGGACACCTACCATTATAGGTCAGTCGGTAGGGGTCAATTTAGACCAAAAGTTCCAGTAATTTACAATACGGCTGATTTTTACTTTCTCCACCCTATACGTAGTATATGGAGAAAGTATTGTTTTCGTAAAAATGTACGAATTTGAATTTTCAGTTGAATTATCTGTTTTTGTGCTCCCAGAACCCCAAAAAATTGTTTAGTGCAATTATCTTGTGTTGTTGCTCCCTTAACCCAAAAATATTTTTAGTGGAATTTTTTGTTTTGGTGCTCCCTGAACCCAAAAAAGTGTTTTTAGAGTGGTGTCTGTCTGTCAGTATGTATACACGACCAGAGAGGACACTATTGGTCTGATTTTCATGAAATTTGGTATGTAGGTACTAAACCCTAATATCTCCAGGCGTTTTTTTTAATTTTTTGGAATTTTAAATTTTAAGGGTAATTTACCCCTAAAAACCCATAAAAACCGACAAAAATGCAAATTTCTCAAAAACGGCTCTAACGATTTTGATCAAATTTTCAGTAATTATAGTGCACGGGGTAGCACCACGGTAGCGAGCACGGCCAGTAATTCAAAGGTCGCGCGATCGAATCCCGCCTGGGACAATAATTTTTTTATACGATTGACGTAGGTAGAATATTATTTTTTATTTTGTTCTAAAAAGTAGTAAAAAATAAAATGATTAAAAACAATATTATTTTGACTACAGTAAGTTCGGAGAAAGTTTGTGTCAGTTAACTGATACCGTTTATTTTTTATACGTACATTAAAGTATGTAGATTAACATAAAAAAAAGTTTACCAGTCTATCGATTTCCCAAAGTCGAAAAAAAAATCGATTATATTTTTTTTCGATTATCCTTAATATTTCAAACTGGAATGAAGATAGAGAAAAATAAAAACTACCACCGTGTAGGGGAGGTATTTTTCAACACAACAAAAAATTTCATGTGTATTTATTTCGTCCGAGCAATGGTTTGTCTGGAAAAAATTCGATAATGCAGGTATGTATTTTGCTGCAGGGAAAATCACTAAAAGGGGACATCTTTTCATATATTAAGCGTTGGCTCATTCTAAATTGACTGAATTTTAATATATCGA
>JAGFPH010006296.1:47515-81490 GCA_018207615.1 Philaenus spumarius
GGGGGGGGGGGACTTTCAGGACATCTTTGAGGCAAATTGAGGTACTGCAGAAGTTTTTTGTTAGACTCATTTTGAAAAAATATAAACGTGAACCTTCATACCCTTGCTTTCTTGGTCTCGGCGTTCTTCCTCTGAGAAGTATGTTTATAAATAAAGTTTAAAAAATGTCTATCTGAGAAGCTTAAATTCTCCATGCTCTGATAGCAATTATAGAAAAATACTTAGGAAAAATAACCATCGAGTGCCAAAGCCTACCCAAAACCTTCTTTATAAGAACATTTAATGTTTTGGCTCTATGGTTGTATAACAAATTACCTCAAGACATTAAATGCTTGAAGAGTCCGAGAACATTTCTTAAAGGTGTAAAGGGTTTGTTGCTGGTTTGCAAGGATGTAGAAGAGTTATTGTACATCCCGCAGTAACCGCTTTCTAGGAGTAATACATTTCTTGGTCTGCTGTTGACATTTTTGTACATGAGCGTCACTTTTCTTTTACTATCGTAATACCATTTGAAGCGGAAATTGTGGATGTATTATATTCCATTTTCAATTTGTTAGAATAAATAAAATTATTGTTTCGTGAAGATTTTAGGATGAAAGGGGCATGTGTGATGGCAGTGATCCTGCACTCAAGGTACTCAATTGTATATAACTTAATATTAATACAATTTGACTTAAAAAAACTTATTAAAATTTTCATTTGGGAAATTGGAATTTAAATTTATTGTTACTGCAACCGCACTGAATTCTGTTTTAAATTGAATTTTTTTTGTTTTTAATTTTTGTAATGGAACCCCTAAGCAGGCGGATAGCCTTAGGGGCCCTATATTGCGTTTTATCTTGGCTAAGTATTTTCTTTCTTGGAAGAATTAGTTATTTTATATATGTGTATTTTATTATGTTACATTCTGTTGTAGTTGTTTTTTAATTCTTGTTATTTTAAGTTAGCTAATATTATTGCCATATTTAAAGTTGTATAGAAATAGAAAATTAAGAAAATCCAACTGTATTTAATTTTGTTTAGAAGCAATAAATAAAAATAAATGTCTTGCTGTACGCGGATGATATTGTTGTCGTCGCCCCTTCAGCAGCATGTTTGCAGCACCTATTGTGAAATTTGGAGCCTCCAAATAAATTTTGATAAGCCGAAAATAATGATTTTTATAAAAGGTGAGAGATTGGGAAACAAAGATAAATTTTGGTATAAAAATGATAAAATCAAAGTAGTAAATCTTTAGGTGTCGTCTTAGCTCCTACCTTATCATGGGAAAATCATTTTGAAGAGAAAATTATAAGTGCGAAACTGGGGGTTTATATGGTTGGGGGGGGGGGAGGGGGTTGATAAATAACAGTAAAGTATCTTTGGCATCAACATATTTCTGCTATAATGCTATAGTCAGTTCCATAATATGCTACGGAGCGCAGGTATGGGGCTTTGAAGAGAGTGAACGAATCGAAGCGAAGCAAAGAATGTTTATCAAAAGAATATTTCGTTTACCTTTTACTATCCCGAATTATCTATACTAATATTATGTAGAGGTAACGTTTGTTTTTTTGTTTATTTTTAAGTAAGTAGGAGGTAATCTCCCGAACTATTGAACCGATTGAAAAAATAGTTTTACTAATAAAAAGCTACACTATCCCTGAGCAACATAGGCTGTAATTCATTTCGATAAAAACATTTTTTATTTCAATATTTCTAAATTTAGTCGGAAAAAATTCTTAGGTAAGGCCTAGACTAATATTTCAACATATGTATTTACATTTATTACCATATCAACCAATTGAATAAAATAACTTATAACAGCTGTTTGCTGTAATATTTCCATTAACGGTTAATTTCAAACTATGTACTGTATATTTAACTTTTATTTTAGGTTTTTTTTAAAGTGTAGACCCGATCATTGCTGGTTCTTTTAACGTTTATTATAACTGCTCTTATAAAATATACGAAATTATTTGATTTGAAAACTTAACATTATTTACCATCTTAGCTTTGTGGTTATTATTAATCCTACTCCTTTATTATAAAGAAAACATAACATGAATACGTGTATAGAAGGTTCAAACGGGGTTGGCGTGCGGAGCACGCAGGGGATTCCCCTAGTATTTTATATTTGGAAACGGGGTTTGAAAATTTACATTTATTCACATTGAAAATTAGCCTAAATTTTATTGTAAAAGTTATGATGTTAGGGCCGGATAGATTGCCCTGAAAGATTGTGCACAGAAAGTCATAAACAGAAATGTTTTTTGGTTCCGGAATTGGAAAAAAAAACGGGAAGAAAGTTCGGATACTATTCGAGCAAATCTCCTTAGTGTCGTGGAGGCTCTGAAGGCGAGTTGGTTGGCTGAATGTATAGGCAGGGCCAGAACATCAGTTTATCACCAGCAGTACTTAACTCTAGACCTAATCAACTGTTATTTGACTGATAAATTAGATGTTATGCCCATATCATGGATTATGAAAGCTCGGAGCTGCTTGATCTTAACTACAAGCCATGGCTAAAAGAGCATAATTTCACATCCTCGTTGTGCATCCAGTAATGTGTCCTGTATTGATGCATTAGAGAAAGAGTTGGTTAGTGAAATCGGTTTTAGATAGAGAGGAGTTTTTTAATGTTATAAATGGGAAGGATTGGCGTGCAATGGGTATTTTTTTTGAAAAACGCGTGGACTGGTCAGGCTGGACCTGGTAAGAATATTTAATTACTAGGAGAGACTGCTGCGTGCTCCGCACGCCAACCCCATAGGAACCTTCTACGCACAAATATGTTATGTTTTCTTTACAATAAAAGTTAGGATTAATAATAATCTCAAAGCTAAGTTGGTAAATAATGTAAAATGTCCAAATCAAATAATTTTATACCATCAGTTATAATAAAGGTTAAGAAAAACAGCAATGCTCAGGTCTACGCTTAAACAAACTCTACCTAAAAGTTAAAAATATAAATAATTGTTTCAAATTTCGAAATCAGCTGTTACTGGAAATATTTGAGCAAACAGCTGATTGCTGTACCAACACTAAACGTACTTAATAATTGTTTATTATGGCCCTCCCTTTTCCGTACTGCATACAATAGTTAGTGTTGTTTTTACGTCCAACAGATGACGCTCTTTACAGGTGTTAATGGAAATATTATAGCAAACAGCTGATTACTGTTATTACTGCAGTCAATAAACATAATATTTAATGCCGCTAACATTTTTGTTAAATATTTAGTATATATTGTGTTGTTCTTATGTTCAATAGATGCTGCTGTTTAAACAAACAAGTATATAAAAACATGCTTGTATTCGAATTTAATGTTGTGTAAAAATGTCAAAGTAATAGGTGAATAACTTTCTGAGATTTATGATTTTGAAGAATCGAACTTGTACATTTTTATTTATCTATTTATTAATTTATAAATCTTGTTGATGATGGCTACTTATTATTCTTTTATTCCTTTTTATTATGTTTGTATTATGAGAAAGATTTTTATTTTGTATTAGTAAGTAAGGTTAATTTAGGGTATATTTTACACTATGTTTATTTTGTGTTGGCTTCTATTTTATTAGTTATTATTGTGTTGTTGTATAGTAGTTAGTAAGAATATGTTAATGTTAACAGTTTAGTGCCAACTGGCTGAAGGTCATTAGACAATGCCAAAATTGTTTGTTTGTTTGATTACTTTGTAGTATACAGTATGAGTATGTATAAATAAAATCACTATTTTCATTTCATTCATAAATACAATGAATGTATACATTGGAATTAAATGAAAACAATATCATACAATTGCATGAGATAACAGGTAGCAATAAAGTTGGAACCTTTTCTATTACGTGCCCAGCCTGTCATTACCGCTCGAGCGGCGCTGGGTCTCTTTAATTTAACATCTAATTCCGACACGACGTCTCGTCAGGGGCTGTGAAACATCCGAATAAGTAGTTCTTTAATTTCGGCTCCCAGTCCACGCTATGTGAGTTAGATCCTTATTTCACAACGAAATACTTTCGTAAAACAATTCAAAATCTTAAAACAAAAACAATATGTTTTGCTTTTATAACATAAATATTTTTGAAAGTCGGAGTAACCTATATACAGAGTGTCGCAAAAGTCTGTGAACTGCGTTATAGTTTTGTAACCACTTATGATTAAGCAACAAAACTCGGAACACCATTTATTTACCAAAACAACTAATTTTTGAAACAACTAGTAGTTCTGTGGACAAATGTGGTTTTGAGCTTAAGTTAAAAATAGTGTGCCAGTAAGGAAGTAAGCAGAAGTAAGCCAGTGAAACGTTATTTTGCAATTCCAGCAATTCCGGGGTTTCTAGTTCTAGTTTTTTTCTTTTCTTGAACTTTAACTGCTAAAGATATTCTTTTAGTTGGCATCGCGTTTTATTTCGGTTAATAATGCGAAAGGTAGCTAAACATATCGCGTTATTGAGGGAAAACATAGAATTCAATAATTACATACTTAAATAACTAAAACTTAACAATGTATTTACATTTTAATGTCATATTCCAATGTTAGAAATAATAAAAACAAACGATGTTAAAGCGTTGTGATAGTGATCTCAACCCATGTACCAACACTTCCCACGCTGTCCAACGGTCATTTTTTGTATATCCTTTATTGCTGCGAGGTTTCATTTGTTTCATCTCATTTTGTAATTCAAATAAAGCGAAGTGAGTCACTTTTAAGAAATAATAATTTACAATTCTTTGAGTTATTCTCTACACTGTCTTATAATAATATGTAATTTTTGGGCAAAGGATATACTATTCCTAAATTACTATTCAAAATAGGCCTAGTTTTGTTAGCAGTCTTGTAGTAGAAACATAAAAACTGGTGTTTTCAAAATAAGAAATTTGAAATTGATAAATATTTTTATACAGTTCTATTTAGAACTAAATTACGAAACTTGTTTACATTTATGAAAAAAATTACAAACAATTTTTACTACTTTTTATGTAGGCCTAAAGTTGAACTTTTCCCTTTCGTTACTGAACATGCTTGTTTCTTGAGCTAATAACTTGAAAAAAATCATCAAAATCGGTCAAAGGCGTTTAGCCGTAATCGTGATACAGACATACAGACTCACAGAAATGCCGAACGGTCGAGTTAAAACGGAGACCTCGCTTCGCTCGGTCAATAATGTTTTATCGCCTTATTGGGATGGGCCCCAGTTAGTCGGAAGAAACTCTTAAATATGAGCATAGGTCGAGTTGTACATACAATTAAAAGTTTATCTTAGGAGAACACAATGCCGCAAATCAGACAGCAAAAGGTTCACGCTACACAAGATGGCGACCATTACAATATTACAACATTGGGGTTTTTGAAAATGGTTTAATAAATCATGTTGCCATTACATTATACATATTTTCAACCTGTAATTTCTACAGTATTTTTAAGTTTTTAATAAACAGTAAATTTAAAATAAAAGTAAATGTTTCGGTCTAAATTGCAACACATACGAGTTTTATTTTTTTAAACTAAAACAAAATTTAAACAATGCACAGTATGTGTGTTAGAATAAACATTGAAAACAAAATCTCACAACTAATACGTTTACTAACTTAAACGCGTTTCAACGAAAAAGTCATCGTCTTCAGTGATTTACGAGCTAAAATATTCCAACTTTAACTTAACGATTGAGTTATAGTTTGACTAAGTTATTTTAGCTCGTAAATCACTGAAGATGGCGACTTTGTCGTTGAAACGCGTTTGAGTTAATAAACGTATTAGTTGTGAGATTTTGTGTTCTAAGTTTATTATATCAAGTATATCTTCTCACAAGTCAAGCTCAATATTTAGGGGATGCGGAATACTACCCCCCGGAAAACTACCCCCCCAGGTGAAACGTGACGTCACGAAATCTGCCAACTAACCAATATGGGAGTAGTGTCCGCAACTGGAATACTACCCCCCCCTAGCAAAAGCGGGTCGCCGGAATACTACCCCCCGGAAAACTACCCCCCAAGCAGGTTCCTACAATTATACTGTTTTCGGCAACATACTGTGACTAAAAAGTTTAGGTTAGTCCTCTAGTTTTTTTTTATTCTAATTATATCGAAACTTGAGTGTGCGTGACTGGAAAACTGCCTCCCGATCTCTGACGTCAAAACGACGTAGGAACCTGCTTGGGGGGGGGGGGGGGGGGTTTTCCGGGGGGGTAGTATTCCGGCGACCCAATATTTATTTATATACAGTACTAGCTGCTCAATCCGGCTTTGCACGGATAGACAAATCAAAGTTATATGTATATTAACAAACGAAAATAGTCTATATCAATAACTATATTACACTATGTAGGTATTTCTTATGGGGAGTTTTAGTAACTTTGAACCCCCCCCGAACCCCCCTAAAATTTAGAATTTTTGAAAACCTTTCTTAGCGAGCACCTACGGTCCTAGAGGAAGCTACATACCAAATTTCATTCCAATCCGTTCGGTGGTTTTTGAGATTTCGTGATGAGTCTGTGAGTGGTACTTGGAGTCTATATATATATATATAGATATTCACACATTAAATATACATAAATACACTCATAGTATACATACATTAACCTTTGCAAGTAGTCAGTTTAACTTTACTTATATACATTATACACAACACTGATGTTACAATCATACAATAATGCAAATTCTAGTCAAGATAGTCAAAAAACTTTACGTAGATACAATATTGTACAATCTACGACCTTCCATGAGGTCTGAGCGCACTCAACATACTTATAGCTACAAGTTCTTATATATTATTTCTCAAAGGTGTTTTTTCTTGTAGCTAAGCGATATCTCCTTTAATTCTTCTTCAAGATTAGTTATTCAAGCATCATTATAAAGCTTATGATCCCCGCTATGACGAAAAAACAAATTCATGTTTGCATTACAACAAATTTATTTAAAAAACTTTTATATTATCTATATATATATAATATATATATATATAAGCCAAAACCCACTGACTCACTGACTCACTCGTCATGATTTCTCAAAAACTACCGAACGGATTGGAATGAAATTTGGTATGTAGCTTCCTCTAGGGCCATAGGTGCTCACTAAGAAAGGGTATGAAAAATTTCGAAATTTTAGATGGGGTTTGGGGGGATCAAAGTTACTAAAATCATAATTTCAGATCTTTTATTAAATTATGGTGCTTTTATTATTTAAGATCTATATATATAAAAGCCAAATACCACTCACTGACTGAACACTTAAAAAGAATACAATTAAGTTAAAAAGACTGAAAATACCAACCACCAAGGGCAACGCCGTACGGGTCAGCTAGTATTTTATATAATTCCTACAGTGACTAGATGGAGACAGTGTAGCCAAGTGTGGTCTTGTTTCCTATCGGTCGAGATGTCGGCAGCCATGTTTATCCTAAATTCGTAACTGTTTACACTATGTTCATTCACGTTCACTTAGTGTAAAAGCAACGTTACCGATTTTTTAACAGGTTCTTTGTTAGTTTTTACTTTCACATAAACGTAATAGGTATTTTAAAGCGATTTGTGTTGAAGTATGTGATATTGGACCATAATAATAAGGGGACAGCAGAATAGGCTACTCCCGCCACTCTCTACTGAATCGTTTCAGCTTCCATATTTCAGAAGTACATGCCAAAAGTCTTTTATTTACAACATTTTAAAAAGTACACAACATAGGCTAATCCTTTTTATCAATAGAAAGATAAACGCAATAAATATTAGTATTACGCAATTTTAAGAACTGTTTTTGGCCCAAACTTATAGTTTCGTCCGTGTTAGCCCTGCGTTTGTTCATGGTTTTCAAAATAAATTGGCATCGTTATTTTTTCTTTCTTTTAGTCTTGGTGAAGATACAGTCGAAGACGAGAATCATATTAATAAGTAGGCCTAACTGAAATAATGAGGGAAATTAATAATGAAACCTGTTTTTCGGCCTTGAATGACTTAAACTTAAAAATCTTTAATTGCCTAACCGCAAAATCAAAGAATTGTAATTTCGATATTAAATTGTTGTTAGAGACATTCATTTTATTATTAGCTTTCAATTGAAATAGAAATAAATTAGTTAATTGGAAAAGTTTTAATTGATTCGTTTATTAAAAAAAAATCTGATGGAAATCAAAAAGTGTAACTTTGAAAATATTTAATTTGTAAAATTTATACATTGATAAAAAAAGCTAACTAACGACAGGATAATAATTTTGCATTTTGATTTAGGCCTATTTGTTATTTTATTTTTCGTTTTGTTTTACTTTGAATTTTTGGTATTTTAATTTATTCAGGAAGTTAGAACAATTTTCTAATTTGTCTTTAAGAAAAACATTTTTAAGATTTTGCTTTTCAAACTGAATTGAAAACTAAAATCAGTAAATAAAAATTTCATAATTAACTTGCCACAAAACTTTAACTCTGGGTAATTTTATGCAACAAAATTGTTGTTTAAAATGTATGGTGCATTTGTTATGTATGTTTATTTTTTATTGAATTTTGCATTTGTGAATATTTATAGGAATGTGTGTTTTCAGCTCAGCGATTTAGCACTTTGTTATTCGCTATTTGTTACATTACCAGTTAGAAACTTTTACCAACTCACAAACACAGACAAAAGCAGCCCCTGGTAGTACACTGTACCCTCATTACACAAACCTCATGGCATAGTCACGGGGGTTATTCGCCATTTAATTTAGAGTATGAGAAACTTACACTACTAAAAAGTTTCAAAGACAATACTCTCTTCTTTTGCAACGAAGAAACTTTTAATTTTGTTTTAAAACTAGAAAATATTTTTTCAAGTTGTATTTCACATATTGAATCTTTAAAAGCAAATATAAAAATGTTTATTTTAGAAAAATGCAAACTGTGGAAGGAGGACATATTTTAAATTGAAATTATATTAGAAACACTTTTTTTAAAAGGTATCTCTTTTCGTTTAAAAATAAATTCTTCAAAAAAAAATCTACTTGCTCTGTATTTAGAAGTAAGTCGATGAATATACCAGGTGTCTTAAAAGTCCCCTCCCCCTCTTTAATTTTTGCGTTTGTTAAAACAAACAAATATCCTTTGGGGAATGATACTAACTTTGGGGAACGATGTTTATTTCAAAGTGCTTAACCTAATCATTTAGGCCAAGCACTTTGAAAACAACATTTTTTGTCTCTTGAAATATTTTCTAAAAATTCTTCCTTTTCGAGATATTAGCAACTTTATGTCAATTTATTTCAACACGTTTAGGGCCGCCATTTTGTTTTGGGAGGTCCAATTTTTATTTTCTTTACGTCATTTTCCTAGTCTTAAATGGACCTTTAAAATGAGGTATCACAGGACCATACTTCCCATTTAAAAATTTTGAATTACCCCCAAAATCCCCCATTTTTAGGGGACACTCAAAATATTCGATTGCTTCAAAAGATACTTTGGGCTAATTTAGTATCGTTCCCCAATGGATATTAGTTTGTTTTAACAAAAAAGTTAAAGTGGTGGGGAGAACTTTTAAGACACAGACAATTGGTTTAGTTTTATTATATTATGTAACTGTGATTGTAATATTTGTTAGACTGTACTTTGATCCTGTTCTGTGAAAATATTTACTCAGAAAAATTTTAATTTTTTAAAAAGAAAATGTCTATAACTTTAGAATTAAATTTAATTAAAAAAATGTCATTATGAACAGTCAAATACTTTTTTAGACAGCTATAAATTATTGAAAATTTGGTCGCTTGAAAATAATACAAAACCTTGACTTTTATTCAAATAAACCGTATAAATAATGTAATTGAACTTCAAAATGTTTTTTGTTAACGTAGAATTGAACAAAGAAAATAATAGTGCAACTTTTTTTAAATAACTTTATTAGTTTGTAATTAACGTCAATAGGCTACTCAACTATCCGCATAGGCTAGTGAAAAATGTGATAGTAGGCTAAATCATTATTTTTTTAAAGGTTATTTCATTTTAAACAACTTATCTGCTTTCTAACTACTTTTTAACATTTAAAACAAAAGGTTTTATAAATATTTTGAAAAGAAATTACATTGTACTTCATGGCAGATAACATTACTTTTAGGATAAACATGGCGGCCGCTTTCATATGGCAACACTGTCTCTGTATGGCAATCTAGTCACTGTAATAATTTCCAATGAAAGGCGCCATCTATTGTCAATATATTTAACTAGCATGACAGCTGTTATTTAGATTATTTAAATTCTTTATGAAAGTGTAATCTATCACACGAATCAATAAAATTAAACCAACAAATAAATAAACATAGTTTACTTAGTTAAATCAATGTATTAAATCAGGTAAGTACTCCTAACTTCCGACATATTCGCACGGGTCAGCTAGTATACTGTCATTACAGCATGTTGGTGACGTTAACTGATAAGATTTTACCCGTCCAAAAATCGTCCAACGCGTCTAAAGAACTTTTCAACAAACGCTGGGAACACAAACAAACACACCCAGGCAAACAGGTGATGACAAACTGGGTGCCGAGGAAGTGGCTTATTGTTAAATAAGTTTAGCTTCTTAGGGGAGTTGATACATATTCCCGTTATGAAGTGTACAGATTTGAACACAAATGGTGGAACATTTCGGAATAATAAATAATAATCAAATTGATACAAAATAAACCCCTTTAAAAGCGAGTGTACTTCCGTACGTAGGTGAGTAACATATAATGTAACAGTTGATTTCACCCATCACCTGTAATACTGAAACAAATCCAGTGTCGATTATAGTTTGGGGTTATGTTTACTACTTAATTCGTTATAATTTCTTGTAAAGTTGATTTTTTTTATATGAGTTATAGAACTAATATATGCTATGATATACGTTATACAATTTGCTTTGAGGTTATAAACTATACATAAATACAAACTTTTATCATCAATATATTTGCTTAAATAAATTTAAAGAAGAAATACCTTTTCGTTTAACAGCTGATTTCACCCATCATCTGTAATACTTAAACAAACCCAGTGTAGATTATAGTTTGGGATTATGTTTACAACTTCAATCGTAATAATTTCTTGTGAAGTTGATTTTTTTTAATATGAGTTATAGAACTAATGTATGCTATATAATATACGTTATACAATTTGATTTGATGTTATAAACTGTATATAAATACAACCTTTTATCATCAATATATTTGTTTATATAAATTTAAAGAAGAGATAAAAACATTCATTTAGCTTCGGAAACATTCGTACATCTTCGTATAACATATACACATTTCGGAAACATACGATTATTAATTTATTCACTATAATCTATACATATATTTTTTTAAATTCCTGCTTTTTATTTACTCACTTTCTAAAGTTAATATTTAACCTATTTTGATGATTCTTTTTTTATTTAAAAGATAATTTCAAGTTCTAAGTCACTGTGAAGCTAAATATTTGATTTACACTTTTATTTTGGTTACATTTCGAGTTTTAAAATTGCATCAGTATACTACAACTAAATAGGAAATAATTGGTTCTAAACAGCTGATAACCTAATTGAGTTTCAAATAAATAAGTTATTTACTTTACTCAACTGTCAACACATGATTTAGGTTATGTTATTGTTGATGTGTTTTAGGTCTGATTTGTTGCTGTGTAATTGAACTATGAAGTTTTGTTTAGGCTTTTTATTTTTGTCATCCCTGATAATAAATTAAAGTAATATTGTTAAGATACGTGGAGATGGTAATTGAATTGAGAATTTGAATACTTTTAATAAATAAAAAGGTGAAAAACAAGTTTAATGTAAAAGATATTATTTTAATCTTTCTTTAAATTTATAATAACGTATGTAAATATAAATGTTTAACAAATAGGCCTTCAGTTTTATAATCCTTATTATTGTACACATTTAACGAGTTAAAAATTTCCGTCAGCATAGTTAGGAAAGCCTAGATAAATAGGCCTTATTGTTGTTTTTAAATAGTTTGTTTTTTAAATGATGTATTTCTGATGTGTATCTAATAAATCAGTTTGTGATTTTTCACGGGGCTTACTGGTTATTATTATATTTTCAGAAAAAACTTCTATTGTTCAAAATGTAAACCTACTTTAAGCTCAATGTGTGGGGATGGTGAACTAGCATTCTCCAATCTCAGAAAAATAGTAATTAATTACAACATTTTGTAATTCTTAACTTTGTTTAAAAACGTGCCATTTTTTCGTTCGAATTAAACTTCGTAATGAAGTACTTAAGAATTTGAAACATTTAACTAATTAACTAAAGTTATAATAAAATGTTTAAGAAAATGATTGGCAGTATAAAGTTCATACTTAAGTAAATGGTGTTAGAAAATTGTATTCCCAAGCTTCAGGAAGTGCTTTACCCATATCGAAACTAAGAAGAAAGTTCCTATCTGTACTAGGGGAGACCCCTGCGTGCTCCACACACACGCCAACCCTCGATGGAATCTTCTAAAAACATATTATATGTTATGTTTTATTTATAATAAATGTGTAGGGTTACTAATAACCTCAAAACTAAGATGGTAAATAATCAAGATCATTAAAGATTTAAATCATGGTAAATGTGCAAATCAAATAATTTCGTATATTTTATAACAACAGTTGTAGTACAGGTTAAAAGAACCAGTAAGGCTCAGGTGTACACTTGATAAAAACCTAACCAAAAAGTTACTCACTATCAATTACCGTATAATATCAATAATCTACTATATGTCTTATTTATTTTTAATTAGGATGTAACATAGTTTTTCTTATTTTTAAATTCCTTAACGCAAGTTTGTATTGGTTTATGTGTGTTGAAACATGTGTTGGTTCAGTATAGGCCTAACTTAAAATATTATTTTGTACTAAAAGCTGGAAATCCGAATCAACTGTTTTATCTGTTATTTAAAGATCATTATTTACATCCACGAAAGCAGCTAGCTAGATTAGTTTGTTTCTTACTATAAACAGCTGTTTTGTATAGAAATGTTTTTTATAACCTCCTGAATACTATAAACATCATTATTTACATCCACGAAAGCAGCTGGATTGGTTTGTTTCTTATTATAAACAGCTGTTTTGTATAGAAATGTTTCTTATAACCTCCTGAATAATATAACCATCATTATTTACATCCACGAAAGCAGCTGGATTAGTTTGTTTCTTATTATAAACAGCTGTTTTGTATAGAAATGGTTTTTAAATTCGTTCCACGTTTATCTTTTGTGGGGAAACCCCGACTTTTGAGATTAGCTCACGCCATTAAAGATAAGAATGTTTGACATCTAAAACCTTATTGCAAAACTTCGAAATGAGACGAATTTTTTGAAAACTCAAACATTAAATTTGATCCAGAAATAAGGGAGGAGTTGTGTTCACAAAAACCTGCTTTACGTATTATATATAAGGATGCTATAATATATATAAAAGAAGAAGTCCTGACTTACTGATTTATAATCAATCTGCAGCCAAAACTAGAATCTTATCATTTTCTGGGTACTTTCATACCACTATGTAGAAGTGCATTTAGAAAGCATTTAGCAAATTTTAAGGGTTGAAAATTATCAAAATACAGGGTACACTCCCATCCCTATAACAGAAAAAACAGCTGATTTAAATCGAAAGTTTAGCAGTACAATAATTATTTACTGAACCACCACACGTTTGTAGAATGCATTTTCATTAATTACTATAGCAAACATCTTATCAAATTTAGAGTTAGTTAATTATTTTTTACAAAAAAACAAACAAAAAAATCCATTTTTCATTACTTTATTATACAGTAGAGTCCCGCTAATCCGAACTAATTGGGACCGAACACTGTTCGGATTAGCGGGAATTCGGAATAGGCGGATTTCATAAATAATATCAACGTATTGACATGTTAATGGGTAAATAATGTGCGGGGACATCTGCTAATGGCAGCTCTATATATCGTTGATCGGCTTGTGAACAGGTTCAGTGAAACTTGGATAGGAAATGCATTTCCTTCGATGACTCATAGCGCCGAGACATTACCTACACCTCTCCCTCCTAAGTTTCAAACATTTATGAATCACTGCATTGAGCATTAGTCTAGTCGTATCTTGTTCAGTAACTCTAGGGGGGTTTGATAAACTGTGTGCGCTTATGGCAAATTTATCGATGCAAACAGACCGACTTGGAGGAAAGCGAGGTATAGGGGAATGCTCAAACTGAAATCATATCACACACAGACGCGGCAAATGCTCTTGACTTCGCGCTTTATCAAAGAGATGACTTTGACTACGTCAAAAAACACGCTTTATCAACACCAAATAATGATGTTATGTTCATGCGGCGATGTAGAAACATTGCATATCCTCAAGTCGATTCAGTATTCTTTGAAAGAAAAGAATCACTGACATTACTTCCAAGTGTGTGTAAATTAGTAACGCTTTGTGTTTAGCAGTGATCAAACGAACGTCTTTTTATTTTCTCCTGTTTTTTAAGTTTTTTTTTCTGAACTCTGTTTGGAATAGGCGAATTTTCGGATTAGCGAGGTTCTGATTAGCGGGACTCTTCGGTAATTCAAACATCTGTTGTTACATATCTATATATTAAAAGAATTTATGAAAACTTGTGGCAGTCAGTACGGCCATTCTATCAGGCCGATTTCCTTCTTTTTTTTTTAAATTGCAGGTAATCATTCACAGATATGTCATCAAGCATTACAAATCATGTATCTTTCGCCTTACAAACGTTATAATCAAATGCAAATTTCTGCTGTGTATTCCTTATGGGTTTTTTTTTTGTTTTTGTCCACTTTGCGTTCGTATACCATTCATCCGATTGCTTTTAAATTTTGCATAGTAACACAGGTTAACCCTGGGAAGGTTTTAGGCCATTTACCAAAGTCCTAGGACATTAGGGCTACGCCCCAGTGGCCCTCAAAGTTTCAATGTGAATCTTATGGAAGAAATATTTCTATTGATTTTATCAAAAACAGCTTATTTTATCAGGGGCACAAAAACAGCTGTTCGTATAAAAAACTTAGCAACACATTATGTTTGTTTACTTTCATTACCATAGCAACATTACTTAGAAAATTTGAAGAGTATTACCTTTTTGAGGTTACATTGACAAACTAAAAACAAACACAAACAAAAATCAACGAAAAATGCTAACCATATTTTAATTCAATTCAAACATCGGTTGTTACAAACCTATTATATATAAAACAGCTAATTTGGATCAAAAACTGAACATAATTTTGGGGTGGGCCTACAATGAACCAAAACACCAATTGGGCTAATTATTAGAATCAGGTTTTATTATAATTCTTCACAACTACCAGTTTTTTTTTAGATTAGGTAAAATTTTCCAACTGCGAGCGAAGCGAAGCAGCCATTTGAGGCCGAAGGCCGAGGCGGGGTTGGGACGCGGAGCGTCCAGGGGCAGAGCCCCTAGTTACAAATAAAACGATTTGGATCGTAAGCTTAACACAATTTTAAATCAGGACTATACTGAACAAACACACGTTTCTTGAAAGCGTTTTAGATTTACAGCAACCAAATTGGCCAATTTAGAATCAGGTAATTATTTTTCAAAACCAATAGTTTTTTCGGTTAGGCTATTGCAATCATAAATAACGAAA
Organism: Philaenus spumarius; assembly: GCA_018207615.1. Taxonomy (NCBI): domain Eukaryota; kingdom Metazoa; phylum Arthropoda; class Insecta; order Hemiptera; family Aphrophoridae; genus Philaenus; species Philaenus spumarius. The sequence continues at coordinate 63,070 of JAGFPH010006296.1, forward strand.
AAGGCTTACTACATCATAACGCAAAACCTATCGCTATTGAAATTGTGCAGACTTTATTCTTTCATAGGTCTATTTGACCAGTTTCAGTCACACGGTACCACATTTTGATCACATTTTATAACTTGGAAACTGCCTCACTTCCATATGAAAATAATTCGACCACGCAGCTGAACCGCTGACGTGAGTTGAGCAAATTTCAAAAATTAATTTTATAGGCCTATGTTTTAGGGTTTCATCCAACAATTTGGGAAATAGGTCTATTAACATAGGTGCTGAATAGTTGAAAAATGGTTCGCACGCCATTCCGCATATTGGGAGTATCTGCAATACAGAAAGCATTGCGTGCTTCGCACGCCATTCCGCATATTTTGAGTATCTTGAATGCGCAATGTATTGCGTGCTTCGCATGCCATTCCTCATATTGGGATTGTCTTCAATACACAATGCATTTCGTGCTTCGCACGCCAACCCCATGGTAGAATCCGCCACACGGCTTTGAACCGGGTACTTCTAAGGTATTTTACGTTTTCATCGATTTTTGGGGAACCAAGCGAGCTACAAGGTCGCGTAAAAAATCAAAATGCGCAGAATAACATCCTACATTTATATTTGTAGAAAAAACTCAAAAACAAATTCATTCTCGTAGGAAAAATCTAAAAAAATTGTTACTTCCGGTCAAAAAACGTGCTTCGGATTGTTGGAGTTATTTGGCTAACGACCTCGTCCGAGCTACCGTAGATAACCAACATGTGTACCAAATTTGAACCAAATCGGATTTAAAATGCGGCCGCTATTGTGCGAACACATATATACATATATATATATATATATATATGATTTTTAATGACACCCCAAAACAACGTGTTCTGGGGACCATGATCGGTGCTCATTTGCTACTCCCGACTTTGGGTTTTACCGTAAGGGCCATTGCAATAGCTCATTTTTTCTACGGAAATTCGCTAATAAAAAATCTGTCATAACCATTCGTCATTCCCGTGAAAATAGCACAGTATTCAATAAATCTGTTTGCATTTGCTCTGGCAGATAGGGTTGGTGAGCGAAGCGAGCAGGGGTGGAGCATATGCTGAAGCTTTTAGTAAACGTATAAGGTTCCGTTAACGGCTAAACAACCTACTTGTATTCTGTTTTTAAAGTTGGTTCCTTATGTCGGATTGGAATGTTTGTTTTAGTCTACCATTGGAAGGTTGAGCTATTTTTAACTATTATGGTTAGACTTAAGTTCGGGAGAGGTCAATGAGCACTGATCATGGTACCCACAGGACAGTGTCATTAAAATTTCCCCTATACATGTGTTTACTCTCTAACGGCCGCATTTCACATCTGTTCCGGTCCAAATTTGCTCGATCGACTACGTCGGCAAAAATTCCAACAACCGGGAAGCACGTTTATTGGCAGAAAGTAAAAGTTTTGAAATTTGTCTTAATAGAATAAATTGTTTTGTCGTTTTATCTAAAAATAAACGGTACCAGGAACTGGCACATACTTTCTCACAAACACATTTAAATTACTAAACAGATTCACTGTGACTTGTAAGGTGGGCTAGGAGAGTTTTTTTTATTAAAGTTGGAGATTAACTAATAAATATTATTATTATTATCTAGAGAGAAAACTATTCGATCGATTTCGAAAAAATTTGCACCAAATACGTCAATTAGGTCTTTATAGATGCACGTAAAAAGGTTTTGACACATTTTGAAAAACAGCCCGCTTTATGGCCAAAAAACCCCCAAAAATCAGTTATTATTATTATTATTATGAGCTAAACGAGAATTTTTAGAAAGAAGTGGGTTTTGTATATGGTCTGGCACATTAAAGGCTACAAATAAGACAAATTTTATCAAAATCGTTAGAGCCGTTTTTTTATAAAAAAATAATAACTGATTTTTGGGGGGTTTTTTGGCAAAAAGGGGGTTGTTTTTCAAAAATTTTCAAAACCTTTTTTCGTGCATCTATGCAGGCCTACTGGACATGTCTGGTGCAAATTTGGTTGAAATCGATCGAATATTTTTTTCCCTATTATAGCTTTGTATACTTTTATTAAAGTAGGCGATTAACTAATAAATATTATTATTATTAGCTAGAGAGAAAACTATTCTATCGATTTCGAACAAATTTGCACCAAACACGTCAATTAGGTCTTTATAGATGCACGTAAAAAGGTTTTGAAAAAATTTGAAAAACAATCCCCTTTATGGCCAAAAAACCCCCGAAAATCAGTTATTATTATTATTATTAGCTAAACGAGAATTTTTAGAAAGATGCGGGTTTTTGTATATGGTAGGGCACATTAAAGGCTACAAATAAGCCAAATTTTATCAAAATCGTTAGAGCCGTTTTTTTGTATAAAAAAATAATAACTGATTTTTTGGGGGTTTTTTGGCCAAAAAGGGGGTTGTTTTTCAAAATTGTTCAAAACCATTTTTCGTGCATCTATACAGGCGTACTGGACATGTCTTGTGCAAATTTGGTTTAAATTGATTAAATTGTTTTCTCTCTAGCTTTGTATACATACAGACATACATACAGACATACATACAGACATACAGACATACAGACAGACATTTTGTAAAAACCACTTTTTTGGACTCAGGGGGTCCCAGAATGGATATTTCCACAAAAATCTCAACATCGATTTTTTTTGCGATCACTATACTTTCTCTATACTATAGTATAGTGAGAAAGTAATATAAATAAAATATATTATTCTACACATTTTGTTTTTTTACACTACCTAATAGCCCTTCTGGTTCCACCAAAACGTGGTATCAAAAATACCATAAAAGGACCAGATTATAATGCACGTATGCCGATGGCCGCAATGCAACTCGCGAAGACGGGTTTGTCCGCTGCGAACGAATCGAACCATCACGTGAGCCGGAGCTAAAGGCTGAGGTGTAAAAATCCTATTACTTTAAATGAGCAATTCTTGCATCTGTCTTTGTACCTGTCGCGGATCCCGAAAACGGCTCTAACGAAATCAAAGAAATTTTGTATTTAGGGGTAGTTTTGATTTTTAAGTACACCCATATAGTTGTATTTCGTGTAAAAACTTTTCGCATTTTTTTTTGAGAAAATCTAATTTAAAAGTTTAAAAATTTTAACTTAGTGTCTTATGGGTTGCCATGTTGGTTACAAAATAACAACTAAATAGCAAATAAAGCGATCAAAACAGCTGTTTACAAACAAGCCAATTTATACTGTTTTAGCACGTTGGAAATAGAGTGGAATAGAACTGAGATTGAGTATTATCCAAAATCGGCTGTTCATTGGATATTTTTTAATTACTATTAAAAAAAACGGTACCAGAAACTGGCACATACTTTCTCACAAACATATTTAAATTATTAAACAGATTCACAGTAACTTCATAATTATTGTAGATGGGGTAGGAGAGGTGATTTTAAACTAGGAGATTAACTAATAAATAATATTATTATTATTAGCTAGAGATAAAACTATTCGATCGATTTCGAACATATTTGCGCCAAACACGTCAATTAGGCCTGTATAGATGCATGAAAAAAGGTTTTGACAAATTTTGAAAAACAACCCCCTTTATGGCAAAAAAACCCCCGAAAATCAGTTATTATTATTATTATTAGCTAAACGAGAATTTTTAGAAAGATGCGGGTTTTTTTGCATATAGTAAGGTACATTAAGGGCTACAAATAAGCAAAATTTTATCAAAATCGTTAGAGCCATTTTTTATAAAAAATAATGACTGATTTTTTGGGTGTTTTTTTTGCCAAAAAAAGGGGTTGTTTTAAAAAAAATTCTAAACCGTTTTTCGTGCATCTATACTTGACATGTCTGGTGCAAATTTGTTTGAAATCGATCGAATAGTTTTTTTTCTAGCTTTGTATACATACAGACTTACAGATAGATATTTTGTAAAAACCACTTTTTTGGACTCCCAAAGCGGATATTTCCACAAAAATCTCAACATCGATTTTTTTTGCGATCACTATACGTTCTCTATACTGTAGTATAGTGAGAAAGTAACACGCTAATTTATACTGTTTTAGCACTTTGGAATTATAATAAATTGGCCTTAATTTAACAATTTATTGTGAAAAAAAAAAGGTAAACTTGGCAAAGATGGATAAATTCTAATAGTAAATTTTGTAATGTAGGCCTGGCTCATTCCTGAATTACAGTATTGAGGTTATGTTAATCCTGCAATAATTTTTACTATATTTAGGCCTGGTTATAAAACTTAAATTGACAGAATATAGTAGAACTAGGACTAAAATCGTAATGAAAGACTCTCACGTTTCTAAAGCATGTATTTGAGGTTATAATTAATCTTGTAATTACTGTTAATATATTTAATCCTGGTTTCATAATTTTACAAACCTATGTACAAACGAGCCAAAGATTAACAAGATTCTTTGGCGAATTTTCCAACTGCGAGCGAAGCGTCCAAGGGCAGAGCCCCTAGTGTTTACTAATATAATTTTTTCTTACAAGCTGGCACCTAATCAGTGCCTACTAGCCCAGTCAATAAAGATTTTGGTAGGAAAAGAATTAGGGTAAAGCTGAATTTTTCCCATCGATAAACCACTACCAGAGGATCATTTTTACAAAAGTCCCCAGAAATCCCCCTGGAGATATTTATTATATATACAGACATATCTATATACATCTTTAGACTGTATAACAACAATAATAGATATATTTTAAATATCTTCTGCTATCTGGGTTACAATAACGAAATAAATATGGCTCTATCGCTGTTTATCTCTTAGATATTGACAAAATAAACTAAATAAAGATGTCTTTAAAAAGTGAATTTTAAGGGGAAGGGGGGAAGCAAGAACGGAAGGGCTGGGACTTTTCAGAAAATATTCCTTTTATAATCAACTAACATTCATTAAAAAATCAGCTTTTCACTAATTACTTCCGACACAAAACATTTATTGAGTGGGCTAATAGTCGCCCCCGCCCGTAATCGCAGCCGGAAATTGCTGCCTCCCCCCCCCCCCTCTACTGCAGCCCGCACGAAAATAATCAAACCTTTACATTATTAAATTCACAATTAAATAATCTACAACTTTTATTCGTGTTTTTTTTTCCTGTAATATGACATCCAAAAAGCCTATACGCAAATATACAGAGTTTTAAGGTAAAAAAATAGTTTTTTCCGGGCATTTACATTTATTTATAAAAAAACTATGAGGTTTACCGTAGAAATAAACAGGACCATTATTGTAGCCTATGTTATAACAAACACAACAAAAAAACATTCAACCTAATCCGATTATTAGTACCGTGGATTTAAGTGTTGCCGCAGTTATTGACATTTTCATTCTTTAAGAGGGGGAAGCATTCATTCATTTAAAGCTCCATTGGGATTTTTCGGGACTTTTAAAAATGATCCTTTGGTAGTGGTTTATTGATGGGAAAAATTTCAGCTTTACCCTAATTTTTTTCCGAGGTTTCATGTTTTTGGGTCTCCCTATTCGTTAGTAGACCAATTTCCCAAATAGTTGGTTGAAACCCTAAACCACTATGAACTTAGTTTTGGAAATTCGCTCAACTCACGTCAGCGGTGCAGCTGGGTGATCGAAATGTTTAATCATTAGGGCGTGACGAAATTAAATCTCATAAATAAAATGACAAACACAAGTTTAGAGGTTTAGGCTTAGTACAAATCGGGAGCCGGACCGAGGGTCCCCGGGCCAAAAATGACCTGAAAATTCTTTACCTGTTTCGGTAAGCGAGGACCGAATGTCCCTGGACTAATGGGGGGGTCGACCGGGGACTCTCGGCCCTCTCTCGCACTTATAGGATTAGGATGGGGTTTGAAGAAGGTTGACAAGGGACAGCAATAAAAGCTCGCCTTGTGCTTAAAATCGTTGTCCTTTTGATTTTTTAAAACTGCAAACGTCTTGTATGTTGCATGTAGCTAACTTGTAATATTTCAGGGGATGCGGAATACTACCTCCTGGAAAACTACCCCCCCAGGTGAAACGTGACGTCACGAAGTCTCCCAACCACCAAATATGGGGCCCGGGCCCCCGGGAAAAACCCCCCCCCCCCCCCCCTAGCAAAAGCGGGTCGCCGGAATACTACCACCCGGAAAACTACCCCCCCAAGCAGGTTCCTACAATTATACTGTTATCGGCAACATACTGTGACTAAACAGTTTAGGTTAGTCCTCTAGTTGTTTTTTATTCTAATTATATCGAAACTTGAGTGTGCGTGACTGGAAAGCTGCCCCCCACCGATCTCTGACGTCAAAATGACGTAGTAATCTGCTTGGGGAGGGTAGTTTTCCGGGGGGTAGTATTCCGGCGACCCATATTTCAAAAGTTCAGATAAAATAAACAAGTAAAACCTTATCATTTATAGTGTTTATATTTCTCTCTTTCATTCATTTACTAAATTTAGCCAACATTTGACTGTGTTTATCAGTTGTAAAAACACATGAAGAAATCATCGTATTTTGTAGTTAGAAATGCACTATAAACGTTTCTAATGCAACTGAGAATGCAAAATAAACATGGTGGAAAGAGGTAAAGCCCAGGATGGAGTATTTCAGTGACATGGCCGTTAATCCTCTCTTGGCAGGAGAGGACCGAGGGTCCCCGCGCTATTGAGGGATCGGCTGAGGACCCTCGGTCCAGCTTCGCTCAAATATTTTACGATCGACCCTTGTGCGGATTACCCGGGGACTCTCCGTCCTACAACCAGTACAAATCACATCTTAAATATTAAAAGAGTATCTGGTTTTCTAGTGAAGTGAGTGCACAATAATTCAGTACAAGCTTCGTACAATAACACTATGCACTCATAATCTAACTATTAACACATTAATTAATTCAAACTGTTTCAACAACAAGTTCCCTATCTTCAGTAACGCAGGCCTACAATAATGAAAGTATAACTCAGATATCGATCGGTTTTCAGCTAATATCGATTAGCTGAAAACTAATTATATTTTACTTATTTATTTTATTTACTTTTTTCGTCACTTTTTCTGTGAATTATTCCACTGGAATATGTGACATTTCATAACTTACATTGTTATATAAATAAAAGTACAAAACAATAAAACATACATAATATGCACAAAATCACACATAAAATTACATACAAATTTGAGTAAAAAACAAAAAACACAGTTAATACAGGTTATATATATATATATATATATGTTAAAGTAATTACCTTTCTTTTATAATTTCCGCTCACAGTCCTTTTCTTAATTAATTTACTTGGTGACGATCGTTTCGCCTTTCAAATCAGGCATTTTCGAAATATAAACTTTTAGACATTTATTTAATGCGCGTCAGTTATTATTAAAAATAACGAACATTAAAAAACACACAAACATATAATACAACACTTACAACACATATAGAACATTACGTACGTAAAAATTAAGAAAATGACTGTGAGCGGAAATTATAAAAGAAAGGTAATTACTTTTACACATATATATATATAACCAGTCCATAAGGCAAAAATAAAAACAATATTATTGAATATAAGATTTTAAAAACGAATAAGAACTTCCTGACACCTGCATACTGGGCTCAGGTACCTGTGGAAAGATATTCTTCCACAGAATAAAACACATTTTCTAGGAGGTAGCACCTGAGTGAACGCTTAAAACTGTGGATAGAATCTAAGTTTTTAATATTTTCTGGAAGTTTATTAAACAACTTTATACCAGAGTAATAAATTCCGCGTTCAACAAATTTAGGTCTATGGACAGGATATGGAAAAAGTTTTTGACGGATAGGGTATTTGTGGTCGTGCTGATTAATTTCAAATAAATTATGATTGCTAGAAAATTAAAGTTTCATAAATATAAGCGCAAGGCAAAGTTAAAATATTATGTTTTTTGTAAACGGAATATTTTAATTGATTCAACAGAGTTCCCCCATATCTTAGACGAGAACTGACACAGGCAAAATAAACGGCTTTTATTACTTTTAAACTAGTCACAGAGGAAATTATTTTGAGAGCGAAGCAAACTGACGCCAGTGACTCGGCTAAACCTGAAATGTGACTTTTCCAATTTAAATTTGAGTCCAGGTTAATGCCAAGAAATTTAACATTATTTGAACTTTGGATTACCTCCTTACCTTTCATTACATATAATTTAGGATTTGACTGTAAACTAAAATAAATTAATTTTGTTTTTGTTATATTCAGTTTTAAGTTATTTATACAGAACCAATCTTCCGCCGTAGACATGGCTAATGCTGCTGTATCAGCCAAGTTTGTATCTGTATCAAATTATGTACTTTATACCAATCGATTCGTAAAGAAAGTATCTATATCCGCTGTATGACTTTTTCTAAGAAAACTAATTCTTGCAAACCTCTATTTAAGAGGTTGGGAATATTGACATTTCCCTCACTGTATATTCTTGAGACAATAATGTTTATTAGGGTGAATTACATTACGGGTTGCAATATCGAAAAGAAGCATCAATATAACACTAGTCCAAAAAATAATTTCGTGTTGCCTCGGTATCGCTTAAATATAGCTTCAAGGACTTCTGATTTTGTGGGGAGAAAATTCTTAAATAATCTTCCATTGTGTATTAAAGAAATTGAAAATTCATTAGTATTTGAGAGGACATTGAAAGCATTTCTGTTAAAAAAGGCTTATTATAGTATTCAGGAGTATTTAGATGATGACTTGGGTAATTTTAATGATTTATAAAATGTTGATATAAATTGAGAACTTTTATAATAATCTTCTGTTTATGTTTTAAAAAATGTATAGTTGTAATTGTGATTTTAATCATAGGGTTATGAAAATTTATGTATGGTGTTATTGCACTGTGTATTATTGTGATTGTATTTTGTTATTATGGCTTATGTTGAGGACAATGTCACCAGTTTTATAGCTCTTGCTATATGTAAAATGTTATGTGACAATAAATAAATAAAATAAATAAATAAAATATAAAATGGTATAAGTCTGGATAAGAATTAAAATGTGATTAGATTATATTGAAGCCGGTGAAGATTACGAATTTGTAGCCTCGATCGATCTTTCCCGGCTTAGAATCGCCTTTTATTGTTAGCTTCTTGACGACGGTCTGTTACTTTGAGTAATTTGCGTTGTTCTAGTGGGTTTGGTTAGTTTTTTTATTAAAGTGTTTACTATGTGAAGTTAATAAATGCGGTTAATTAATTGCAAATGTGTTTGTTTTCCATTTGATCATATCCGGTCTAGCTTACCTAGCCTATCCTCAAATTATTATTATTGCAATTGTTTCAGGGAGTTTGGTGAATTTTACAAATGTGGTTTTTCCAGTAAACAGTACAGTCTATACATTACTACCTAACCCGTACGGCGTTGCCCGTGGTGGTTGGTATTTTCAGTCTTTTTAACGTAATTGTATTCTTTTTAAGTGTTCAGTCAGTGAGTGGTATTGGGATTTTATATATATAGGTCTTAAATAATAAAAGCACTATTGTCATAATAATAAAAGATCTGAAATTATGAGTTTAGTAAATTTGATCCCCCCCAAACCAATCCTAAAATTTCGAAATTTTTCATACCCTTTCTTAGTGAGCACCTATGGCCCTAGAGGAAGCTACATATCAAATTTCATTTCAGTCCGTTTACTAGTTTTGAAGAAATCGTGATTTAATAACTTTGATCCCCCCAAACCCCCCTAAAATTTCGAATTTTTTCAAACCTTTTCTTGGTGAGCACCTATGGCCCTAGAGGAAGCTACAAACCAAATTGCATTTCAATCCGTTCGGTAGTTTGTGAGAAATCGTGGTGAGTGAGTGAGTGAGTGGTATTTCGCTTATATATATATACATTATATATTCTTCCATACAAATATTATAAAGCGGTAACATTTTTTTAATTGTTTGTTTGTGTGTAGGGGTTGTAATCTCTGGAACTACTGAACCGATTGAAAACATATTTTTACTAATAAAAGATACACTATCACTGAGTAACAAATTCTAGAATTAATTTTGATTTAAGGGTTGAAACACCCCTAAAACAAAAAAAAATATTAATTGTTATATTTTCATTAAAGCTAGAGAGCTGAAATTTTGTACATTTATTTCTTACAAGATACGTAGAAAAATAAAACTAGATTTGCATTTTGTGGCGTGCTGCTTAGGGGTGAACATGTAGTAACGACCCCTTTAGAAAATGTTGTTTGTTATACTTTCCTAAAGCTAGAGAATAAACCCTTAATAAATTAAGAATTTAAAATAAGAAACCACTACGTTACATCCTAACTAAAAATAAATAAGACATTAGTATTTAATAGTAGGGTCTATTTATATGAAATAACCTGTTTGCATTTGCTTCGACGCCTGTCACCGCGGGGGTTGGCGAGCGGGGGGTGGAACCCTCTAGTAAACTATATCATTATTATACCGTACATTTTTGGAAAAAATTTTACGAACATTTTTACTCACGAAAAAAATACACACAAAATATAATATACAGAATGTTCATAAAGTCCCTCAAACCCCTCGACAATCTACTTATTCCTAGTATCAACAAATTAAAAACCTGCTTTGATGTTATAATAAAAAATATCATTTTCCAGAATTTTGATTGTTCATTACTTAGAAACGAAGCAAGATAACAAGCTCTAGTTTGCTGCGTACTGTTCCTCTCTTAATAAGCTTTACGATGGTGTATTACATGACCTACCTTCACAAAGTTTTGTTTACTTATTTTCAGTAACAAAAATAATGAAGGGGATTAAGGGGAGGTCCCACGGAAAATTCTAAATCCTCAACTGTATATTATTTTGAGCTATTTAAATTTTTACTGTCTCTAATTAGTCTACTTGAAACAAAATAAAAATTGTTTGACCACTTGTAAACTATCCAACTCCCCCCCCCCCCTTTAGGCAGATTTGCAGGGTTTCACAAGAAAGGCTAAGGCTTTGTAACTATAAGTAGTAGAACCATTATTGAAGTGTCATTTGAAAGAGTATAATACTGCCAACAAAGTTGTGCATTCATTTTAAATTATTTCTTCAGACTTTATCTCTACAAATTTTAAACTGGAATTTTTTTTAATTTTTGTAATTTTTTATAAAAACTTAAAATAATAAAAACTGTTTTAGATCATGGAAAGCCCATGCATAACTTTGTGCCTGTATGTGTAAAGAGCAAGCATGAAAAATTTCACTGCTGTATCTCTAATACTTTTTGAGACTTAGCATTTTTAGTAAACCAACTATTCATTTCCTCTACTTTGGGGAATCATGCGTTTTCTAAAAATAATGGTATTTGTTATATTTTAGACAAATTTAATGGTCCTAGTTCACCAAGTAGGGTACTACTAGTATTAATTTTTTAAACATTTTTGGTCAAGATACTTACATAAAAAATACCACTTTTATAACTCCAAACAAGATTTATTATACATTTGAATCACATTTATCTGAATCAAAACAAAAGCAGACAACAATATCAAAGACTTTATAGATTGTTTATTTTCTCAAATCAGCTGCAGTTCTGTCACAGACAAGTAGTTGGAAAGAGGAATATATACCATAGAGTATAAAGAAATGTCACAGCAAAAGAGTTTGTACTATAATCAGTGATTATACAAGGCTAACCCCGAAGTGGTTCACCAAACATTCATGTACTTGTTCAACTTTAAAAAATGTATCTCCATGAACTATATATATTTTCATCAAGTTGTTATGTTTTTTTAATAGAGGAGGATCTAAATAAAATTTTAGTAAAGAAAAAATTCATTTTTTGGGGGTTTTTGACCATTTTTAGTTGGACCTCCCCTTAAATGGACTTTATGAACACTCTGTATATAAAACCACCAACAGAATTACACTTAGGCTGAGTTGCACCAACCAGGATCAGTTTTGATCTAGGATCAAAGTTGTATTTGATCCAGGATCAACTACATTGATCGGTTGTTTCTATTGCACCATACCTGGATCAAATAATTGATCCAGGATTTACTGATCTAGGTATTTGATCCCGGTTGATGCAACCCAGCCTTAAAGTTTCGTTTTTCTTGTAGGAAATTTTATCTTAAAACGTTCAGGATACCTTCTACCACTAAATATAAGTGCAAAGAAAGGACTTTGCACAATATTGATTGTAAATTTTAAAAATGATCAAAATACGGGGTTTATACCGTACCCAGCCCTGTAACAGATAAAACAGCTGATTCCAATCAGAAAATATGCAAGATATTTTATTTTCATTACCATTGCAACCAACTTAGCAGATTTTATAATCAGTTTATTATTCTTCACAACCAACAACATTTTGGTTTAGAATTCATTTCAGGAGTTACATGGTGGATGACATACTTAAAAAATACAAAATTGATAGGCCTAAGCAGAAACCACGAAAGAACGGGGAAAAAAGACCTTCAGATCCACTGAATATGGGGTTATCCTACCTAAGATACTAACCAACACGCTGAGGAAGATAGATGTAACCATGTTGTTTCCAATAACATTAAGAACATTACTAAACCCAAAAAAACAACACCGTTTGAACAGAAGTTGGGGATTTATAGGATCAATTGTAACGAATGTGAGTGTTTTTATATAGGTCAGGCAGGGAGGCATTTCATAAAACGGTATAAAGAACATCTTCCAAATAACAGAGCAACTTATGCCAAGTCTAATTATGCACCCCCATTATGGAAGAAACCCATTCATAATCTAACTTTGAAACGAACTTCCAATCATTACATACAGGGTGATGTGAAAGTCTGGAAACAGCGTAATATTTCAAAAAGTACGAGTCTTATGAGATAGTAATAAAAGAAGTTATTCACAACCATAAAACAACTACTTTTTGGTGAGTTTAACATTTTTGACCGCCATGTTGGAATGAACTTCATTTTTTTAAATAGGAAGGTCGTCATGTCATACATCATTTCTATGTATAATTTCAAGAGAAAACCAACGGTGAAATTTGCACATACATATCTTTAACCGATGAAAAATGGCGGCCAAAAACAACGAAATCGTGTTTTCCGAGTTTGTCCCATTTTGCTGTACTATTTAAAAAAATATATATTAATTATGCTTCTTTTTGGATTTAGAATTAAATAATCTTTCAAACGATATGCCACACAACTGTATTTGGTTGAACCACTCGAAATCCATTTAGAAAAAAAAATCAAAATGGCTGTAACTAAACAATTTTAAATACTCAAATATATCGTTGTGTGGCATATCGTTTGAAAGCTTATTTAATTCTGAATCCAAAAAGAAGCATAATTATTATCATATTTTTTTTAAATAGTACAGCAAAATGGGGCAAAATCGGAAAACACGATTTAGTTGTTTTTAGCCGCCATTTTTAATCTGTTAAAGATATTAATGGGAAAATTTCACAGTTGGTTTTCTCTTGAAATTCTACATCGAAATGATGTATCACATGACCACCTTCCCATTTAAAAAAATGAAGTTCATTCCAAGATGGCGGATCCAAAATTTCGGTCACAAATTTCAAACTGACCAAAAAGTGGTTCTTTTATGGTTGTGAATAACTGCTTCTATTCCTATCTCATAAGTTACGTACTTTTTGAAATATTAAGCTGTTTGCAGACTTTTGCCTCACTCTGTATGGGCCTATGCAAAAAGAGCAAACAAATGGACGCGCTTGAGGAATACGAAATATATAAAGCGCAGTTAAAAAGTCCAGAACATATGTTAAATGATCAAATGAACTTTCAGTCCAATCTCTTGTATGACTTTGCTAGGAATATTGATATGAAATGCAAACAGTAAGTCTGGAAGTCGGAGATCCCGCGTATCCTCAGTAGTTAAAAGTATTCGATGGTGTGCACACGCGGTTGTATTATTTCTTATATTGTGTTATTGTACGCTTGTATGTGTGTTGTGATGTACTTGAATTTAGTTATTTTAATGTATTAACGACCTCAATGAAGCGATACCCTGAAGATGGAACTAGTTACGAAACGCGCCAGCCAACAATAAATGTAAAGTAAGTAAACTACTTATATTACAAGAAAAGTCACATAGACGGACATATTATCCTTTCATTTTGGTTTAGGTTAACAAAATAAAAGCAAAAACAAACGAAAGGCTACGAAAAATTGTTACTGTATTATAGTTTAGTTCAAACATCTGTTGTAGATATTTTAAAAATAAAACTGCGGATTTGGATACAAAAACTTAGTATAATTTTTTATTAGAACTATACTGAAACAAAACTTTATTGAAAGCTTTTACATTTATTACCATAGCAACCAACTTTGAAAATTTATAATCAGTTAAAATTTTTCTTTACAACAAACAGTTTTATGAGATTAGGTAAAAGCGAAGGATTAATGCATATAACTCAAACATCTGGTGTTACATATTATATGGTTGCCTTCAGTTGATAATAAATTCCGTAATTCGAATTATTAGGGATATTGTGTGTCCATTTCCATCTCTTTCCTATATCTGTATAATATATATAAAAGCGAAATACTACTCACTCACTCACTCACTGACCCACTCATCACGATTTCTCAAAAACTACCGAACGGATTGAAATGAAATTTGGTATGTAGCTTCCTCTAGGGCCATAAGTACTCACTAAGAAAGGGTTTGAAAAAAATAGAAATTTTAGGAGGGGTTTGGGGGGATCAAAGTTATTAGAAAAATATTTCTTCAAAACTAAAGTACGGATTGGAATGAAATTTGATATGTAGCTTCCTCTAGGGCCATAGGTGCTTACTAAGAAACGGTTTGATAAAATTCGAAATTTTAGGGGATGTTTGGGGGGATCAAAGTTATTAAATCACGATTTCTTCAAAACTACCAAACGTATAGGAATGAAATTTGGTATGTAGCTTCCTCTAGGGCCATAGGTGCTGACTAAGAAAGGGTATGAACCATTTCGAAATTTTAGGAGGGGTTTGGGGGATCAAAGTTACTAAAATCATAATTTGAGATCTTTTATTTGTATGGCAATAGTGCCTTTATTATTTAAGATCTATATATATATAAAAGCCAAATACCACTCACTGACTGAACACTTAAAAAGAATACAATTACGTTAAAAAGACTGAAAATACCAACCACCACGGGCAACGCCGTATGGGTCAGCAAGTTATGTATAGAATTTACATACCCCATTACCCAATCGTAATATCAATACCAATAATCGTAATATCAATCGTGGTATCAATCGTAATTTTCGTGAAAATATCAGAGAATACAATATTCTGTTTGCATTGGCTTTACTATGAGCGTCTGCCGGGATTGGTGGACGAAGTGAGCAAGAGAGGAAACTCTAGTGGTGTGTACTTTTATCAAATGGGTTACATGTTATATATAAGGTGGCCAGCTTCGACTGTCCGAAACTTTACGGGGTTATTTGTCAGCTAAAAACAAGCAAATAATACAATATAACATGCGTCCTATCTCGATCTGTTGTCTGTCCGTCCGTCTCTATGTGATTCTTACAAAATACCTTATCTCAGAAACTGTTTAGGATATAATCCTGAAACTGGATATACAGATGTTTGAACTGAGTTATAATACGGTAAGCATTTTTCGTTTATTTTTGTTTCTATTTGTTTCAATTTTGCTAACCTAACCTAAAACGTTGTTGGTTGAAAAGAATTAAAATTTGACCACGCAGCTGAACAGATGACGTGAGTTGAGCAAATTTCCAAAATTAAGTTTATAGGCCTATGTTTTAGGGATTCAACCGACATTTTTGGAAATAGGTCTATTCATGACGCGACGGTTCTGAATATCTGCAAAATGGTTCGCACGCCATTCCGCATATTGGGAGTGTCTTCAATACACAAAACATTGCGTGCTTCGTACGCCAACCCCCGTATTGGGAGTATCTTCAATATAAAATGCATTGCGTGCTTTGCATGCCAACCCCACTGTAGAGTCCTCCACATGGCTTTGAAATGGGTAGGCCTACTTTTACGTTTTGATCGATTTTGGGGGAACCAAGGAAGATACAAAATCGCGTAAAAAAACAAAATGTGCAGAATAAAATTATACATTTATTTATAGCTGCAAAATGGTTCGTACGCCATTCCGCATATTGGGAGTATTTTCAATACGCAAAGCATTGCGTGCTTCGCACGCCATTCTACATGTTGGGAAATTCTTCAACACACAAAGCATTGCTTGCTTCGCACGCCAACCCCCGTATTGGGAGTATCTTCAATACCCAATGCATTGCGTGCTTCGCACGCAAACCACACGGTAGAATCCATCACATTGCTTTGAACAGGGTACTTCTATGGTATTTTTCGTTTTTATCGATTTTGGGCGAACCTACATTTATATTTGTAGAAAAAACCCAAAAACAAATTCATTATCGTTGGAAAAATCTCGAAAAATAGCCACTACCGGTCAAAAACGTGCTTCCGATTGTAGGATTTCTTTGGCTAACGAACTCGTCCGAGCGACGTAGACAGCCAACATGTGTACCAAATTTGAACCAAATCGGACTTAAAATGCGTCCGCTAGAGTGCGAACACATATATACTATATATACATATATATGATTTTTAATGACACCCCAAAACGTGTTCTGGGGACCATGATCGGTGCTCATATGCTACTACCGACCTTGGGTCTTACCATAAGGGCCACTGCAATAGCTAATTTTTCCTACGGAAATTCGCTTGTTATAGACAAAATACGATTTTGTAGACAAATGTTGGAATTCGTGTCTATTTTGATCTATGTCTAACGATATGTACAAGTCACAGCTACCACCACCGCCCAACTTAGATCCAAGTGCTTTTGTCCTAATCAATCATCGTTTCCATAAAAATTCCTGTTAAAAAAATGTAAAAATTATGAACAAAATTAGTGGTTTTTCATTGGCATCACCATACGTCACCGGTGGATTTGGCGAGCAAAGCGAGCAGCAGTATAGTCGATAGTAAGTGTTTATACGATAATGCGCACGAGTAGTAAAACACTGATTGTCAGTACAGAAAAAATCCGCCAGATTTAGGGTTAAACACCAATTAACAATTAACTTTGATTTAATTTAAAAACCACATCAAAGCACTAATGTAATAACATGGATTGTATATTTACACTCACCTGATCTTAGCGAAGACCGACTAGCCTACTGATGAATTGATATCAAGGAAATGTAAAGTATGTATTTTAATGGTCAATGTCAAACATATGCGTTACAACTGGTTAGGTTTTGCGGTTCGATTATTATTCTTGGATTTCTTGATTGAGAAATCTAATCAACCAAAACATAGTTGGAAGCTGATACCGCAATAGCGCTCGAGGCGTAGGTGTGCAGGAGGAAGTCACGTGGTATCTACGACTCCAGGGATCTCCGGTCGGAAACTAATTAGTGAAATGTTGCGTATAGGGTATCTGTAAAAAAACGAAAATATTTAAAGCATATTTATTATTCAGGAACAGATTGTTTGGAGTCGTTTATAACTTTTGACATTTTACGTAAGGTGCTTAAAGAAAACCAAAATGCAGATCTGAATAATTTGTTTAAGAAACGTGGAAAACAAATCATCCACTCTGGTTCGATATTTATTTGTAATAAAAGGTTTTCATTGGAGATAATACATCCTATAGTAGTTTTTGAAGTGTAAACTTCTATAGACGTACAACGTAAAGTTTTATACATGTTTGTATAGCAGAGTATATAGTTTACTTGTTGCTGGGGGTGATCGGATTTTACCGTTACGCTTTTCACCATGCATTTTGTAAAACGCTCTTAATGTCAAACGCTCCTAATGTGAAACGCTCCTAAAGTGAAACGCTCTATAAGTAAAACGCTCCTAAAGTGAAACGCTCTTAATGTGAAACGCTCTTAATGTGAAACACTCCTAAAGTGAAAGGCTCCTAAAGTGAAACGCTCCCAATGTGAAACGCTCCTAAAGTGAAACGCTCCTAATGTGAAACGCTCCTTATGTGAAACGCTCCTAATGTGAAACGTTCCTAAAGTGAAACGCTCCTAATGTGAAACGCTCCTGAAGTGAAACGCTCGTAAAGTGATCGCTTCTAATGTCAAACGCTCCTAAAGTGAAACGCTTCTAAATTGAAACGCTCCTAAAGTGAAACGCTCCTAAAGTGAAACGCTCTTTAAGTAAAACGCTCCTAAAGTTAAACGCTCTTTATGTGAACCGCTCTTAATGTTAAACGCTCCTAAAGTGAAACGCTCTTTAAGTAAAACGCTCCTAAATTGAAACGCTCCTAAAGTGAAACGCTCTTTAAGTAAAACGCTCCTAAAGTGAAACGCTCTTAATGTGAAACGCTCTTAATGTGAAACACTCCTAAAGTTAAAGGCTCCTAAAGTGAAACGCTCCTAATGTGAAACGCTCCCAATGTGAAACGCTCCTAAAGTGAAACGCTTCTAATGTGAAACGCTCCTTATGTAAAACGCTCCTAATGTGAAACGCTCCTAAAGTGAAACGCTCCTAATGT